>CM029556.1:26614920-26617420 GCA_017141385.1 Sogatella furcifera
ATTATAATTTATCTATATAATAAAGTGATTAGCTTAGTAGACTGTCAAAGCAGAACATGAATTATTATGTATTTGCGTTTGATCACAGATTATATTCACTCTGTATTTGGATTATATGTTCTATCATTATAATTATGTTCTGTATATTTTATGAGAGTAATGAGATTACATGCGTGTATGCAGTTGATGAAGGATGCAGGATATGTCAACTTTATTGATCAGTGCAAATATTCATTGACGGAGACGTGTGACGTTTTTCTTTTTGTTTAAAGAAGATAACAACTTGTGTCGAACGTTCAATGAAACATCCTTTATACTTGTAACAAGAGTAATTATTGATGTGATGAGTATTTATAAATATAGAATTTCTCTATTGAATGAATTTATCTCTTTAGCGTGTTGTGCAAAGTTATAAAAATTATCAAAATACATCTATCAGCATAGCCTACATCATTATGGATCACTACTACAATATCACCATCATAGCTTCAAGCAACGTGAATTATATTCTACAGAGGATTAAGTATGTGAAGTTGATGTAAGATTATATTATGAAATCTCTCTACAATATAAAAATGAATACAAAATAGTACAGCCGATGAGGTATTGGTATAATAACAAGAAACCATGATCCTGTATCTAAAGTGTGAATTTTAGCGAAATTTGAAAAATCGATTTTATTCGTTACTTTTCTTGCTCGACTATCAGTTTGTCCAAGCAAAGATGAGCCTCTGGCAAGATGGGAAAATTACTCCAGGCTGGTCAATATTTGTTCAAAAATTATAAATGTGATAATAATAGTAGAGATAAAACTGTTTCCTACAATTTGAGATCAAATTGAACTAATATTGACCGAGCTTCAGTCATTCTACGATCTTGCCAGAGGCTCTTCTTTGCTTGGACAAACCATACCTCTAGGTACCACCTATCAATCCATCCACTATTTTTTCTTATCATGGTGATACACTATAATGTGTTGATTCCTCATTAACTAATTGAAAGTTTCATCATGTTTCAAAGTTTCTTAACCACGAGAATTTTATTCTGTTGTTGCACGAGAATCTGTTTATTGTGTGATTAAAATGTGTTGAATAAAATAATCTACTATCTAATTTCATTTTATCAAGTCCTGACACAAAAATATTTCGATAGAATATTTTGAAAATGACGGATCATTATGTTCTACAGAGGTTCTATAAGTAAAGGGACTAGAAGAAATATTAACTTCATATTCGTTTAAACATGATTCATTCTCTAAATTATATCTTTCCTAGATGCTTCCAGGGGTTTATTCATGTAATTATATTATAGTGTAATATGAATTGATCATCATTCAAATAATAATAGTATTACATTTGATTTTTCATCTGATTCCATCAATGAACAAAATCACCAACTTCGAATCCACGATTTTTGGATTGAACTCATGTTGTTTCTTGAAGAGTTGTAAACACATCAGATACACTGTTGCAAAAGTTCTAAATATTCTCTGGGAAAGTTGAATCTTACTGGCAAGGCTCGTGGCTTAGAACACACAGAAGAAGTTTCAGTGCGCCCCGGCAGCAAAGCTGAGATAACTCTTCTTTGGCACTTCTGGGCTACGTCTTTGCTTTTAGAAGAAGAAGAAGAAGAAGAAATAGGAGAAGAAGAAAAGGAGGAGGAAGAAGATGAAGATGAAAGAAAAAATAGGATGAAGAGGAGAAAGAAAAGAGTAATAGGAATAAAAGAGGAAGAACAAGAAGAAGAAGAAGGAGGAGGAGTCGGAAGAAGAAGAAGAAGAAGAAGAAGAAGAAGAAGACGACGAGAAAATAGGATGAAGAGGAGAAAGAAAAGAGTAATAGGAATAAAAGAAGAAGAAGAAGAAGAAGAAGAAGAAGAAGAAGAAGAAAAGAAAAAGAATGGGAGATGGGAGAAGAAGATCGCATGAGTAAGAAGAAAGGAAACAGTTGAAGGAATAAAGCAAAGTTGAAAATGTAATTAGAAGATGATTATAATAATGATGAAACCAATTGATGATTGTAAAGTGAAATAAGAAGGACATAAAAAGAAGAAGAAGAAGAAGAAGAAGAAGAAGAAGAAGAAGAAGAAGAAGAAGAAGAAGAAGAAGAAGAAGAAGAAGAAGAAGAAGAAGAAGAAGAAGAAGAAGAAGAAGAGGAAGAAGAAGAAGAAGAAGAAGAAGAAGAAGAAGAAGAAGAAGAAGAAGAAGAAGAAGAAGAAGAAGAAGAAGAAGAAGAGGAAGAAGAAGAAGAAGAAGTAGGAGGAGGTAGAGGAGGAGGAGTAGAAGGAGGTAGAGGAGGAGGAGGAAGAGGAGGAGGAGGTAGAGGAGGAGGAGTAGAAGGAGGTTGAGAAGGAGGAGGAGGAGGAGTGGAAGGAGGTAGAGGAGGAGGAGTAGAAGGAGGAGGAGGAGGAGGAGGAGAAGGAGAAGTAGAAGGAGAAGGAGGAGGTGGAGCAAGAAGAAGGAAAGAGTTATACGTTTCTTATCATATTCTTATCGCCGAGT
>CM029556.1:27219920-27527420 GCA_017141385.1 Sogatella furcifera
GGAAGAAGTATCGTCAATAGAATGTAATTTCAAAAAACCGTGAAGTGGAGAAAATTGAAAGGAAACCTGATAAGCATATTAATTCCCAATATTATTTTATTTTGAATATTCATTTATTCATTCAGTAATACATACTGTGATCAAAT
This sequence comes from Sogatella furcifera, assembly GCA_017141385.1. Lineage (NCBI taxonomy): Eukaryota > Metazoa > Arthropoda > Insecta > Hemiptera > Delphacidae > Sogatella > Sogatella furcifera. The sequence goes on from CM029556.1 coordinate 27,220,067, forward strand.
TAAGATCAAATAGAATACTGTAATAACAAATTCGAATATGACCAAGCTCATTGCAGTTTGTAGACATTCAAAATAATACATCAGCCGATTCATTCAAGTGATCTAGTTCCTAGTTCTAGGATCTAGGACCTAGGACCTAGTTCTAGATCTAGTTCTACCAGCCCAAAAGAACCTTTATTCCGAGATAATCAGGCAAATCAGCAAGATCATTGATAATAATAATAATTATTGATGCGATCTGAGTCCACTCAGGGCCCTCGCGTGGGGTGTGTGACCGCACCGGGTGCCACGGCCAATGGGGCCCCGCGACGGCTGATGCAAAACGGGAATTTTAAAATTTTCAATTGTGCTATTAGAATATTTTTTTCATCATTTGATAAAAAAACTTATTCTACCAACAACTTGAATCTACAAGAAATTATTCCTTCTGCATGAATTGATCAATTGAAAAACCGCGATCAATGTATGAAGCAAGCCAAGAAACGCCCCTCAATTAAATAATGTAATTCTATTGTTGGCTGACATCCTAACACTCTGTCCACCAATCACAAGTTTCCGATAAAAAATTCTCCCTAATATTTTTACTGAATCTTTGTAGTTTTACAAGTTTTACAAGTGGTCGGTATTAGATCATGAATAGTTTGAGTCCTCTTTCATTATATTCATCGTATAAAAAAATTGAATATTAATGAGTATAAGATGGGAGTGCGAAATCATATTTACATCTCATTTCATACAGCATAAAACTATTGAAGTCTAGTATTGGTCAGATACACAATAAAAGTATAACTGAGTCTAATTTCTATGAATAAATTCTTCAAATACTAACTTGATAGAATCTTACCAGCCTGAATATGAAAATAAATGTTATATTAGCACAAGATCGTCAATAGTAAATCAGCGTAATTCTTTGTGTATGGTACACCATCAACCATTTTCTTGCTAGCAGCCATTTTCTACAGAACTCACGAAACACTGTCAACCAATAAGAAAAGAGCAGGCGGGGCATGAAGGCGTGTCCAAGTCGAATCTGAAACATCACCCGTCAACTGCTGCCATCTACTGCTTGAATTTGTAATCTTTTCTAAACGATGTTTTCAGCCATTTTGATTGTAGGCGGAGCTTGGATGCGTGTCCAATAGAAGTCGAAGCAAGTCACCCTATTGCTACTGCCATCTGCTGGCTGAATTCGGAACTATTCCAAGAAAGTTGGGTGAAGCAGTGAAAATGGCTGAAATCTTCAACTTGCTTGTTATTGAGTATCCAATTTTTTGTTAAAACATCTTTATTTCCAGTCAAATGAAATATTTATGATGATACCCGATATTTTTCTGTGGAAAATTTATTATTACTGTAATAGTGTGAAAATTGAATCTATTGTAAATTGCACTGGCGGCTTGTGCCCACGAAACAGGTGAAGTGCCCGTATCTTTTACTGTACAGCACTTCACCTGTTCTGTAGGCACGAGCCGCCAGTGCCACAATAATGAGTACAATGTCCGGTGAATATTCCCGATTTTAGCTCCTTCAGTTCATGCCGAAACGATGCGAAAAATACTCAGTAAAATTATTAGAAAATTAACAGCTTGGCCAGAAGCGTGCTAACAGTAATCTTGAAAAATGGGGACACTAACTTTGGTACTGCGTCATCGTGATGTATTAATCATCGTTTCTGCAACCCGGAAACCACGCGGAACCGGTTTTAACGGGCGTCAAAATTCTTCAACTCGGGTCAAATGTAGGGTCAACATCATTGTACAATTTCATCAGAGGTATCTGAACCTGATTGCAAAATGATAATATAGGCCCACTCTTTGCTTGTTATATAGTAGAGGTGTATATTATAGTGTTAGCTAACTGTATATTATTGCATAGAAATTTTTTTCAATTGTTATTACTGTTATAGGATAATGTCTCATGATACGTTCATCATGATGCTGTTGTTGATCAGTTTATGTGATCTTATCATATGTTATTTATCAGCTGATCTGGTAGACCTAAAAATTGGGTCGGCCAAAAGGGAATTCACCTTGATTTAACCACTGTTGAATGATTCCTTCATGAAGCGCTCGCTGCACTTGAATGAAGCAAATATAGCTGTCGCCAAAACGTAAGGCGGTTTCGCCTGCTCCTTGTGCACTACAACAGCTGATGTAAATTATAGTTGTTATTTATAGATATGCCTGGTTTTACCATTATTAGTCAGAGAATAATGAGCACTCTATTTTTGATAATTGTTATTGAAGGAGGTAGTATACAGGTATGATACATGAGTTTATCCTTCTATATATTGGTTATCAACTAATTCTACACATATTCCAATAGGAAAAAGATAGTCTGTGAAACGGATACTCTGCGAAAAGTAGTAGAAGTGATATCATTTTATAATTAATGAGCCTGGACGGTCTCAATTTTGTTTGAATTGTGATGAAATCTATACCTGATCTGATAATTTGTTACTTGCTTGATTAAATGTAACCCAATATGACAATGTTAATAAATTTCTATGTAAATAACATGGCAAATATATGAATAATATACTCTATTCTATTCTAAAAGTAGTAGAAATTATATTGTCTCAAACTGAAAGACGAGGTGATAGCAACAGGTTGGAAAGTGATAGTGATTGTTTAGTGGAGCACCAGAGCTGAACAATAGGAAGAGATTATGCTACCGCGATTGTTATCAAGCTGGTTATCAGGCTGAGTGTGACAAGATAAACGATCCTAAGACAGAAACAACACTGGGAAAAAGATGAAGGAAGTCACAGTAGAAGAGGAGGGAATGGAGGAGTCTGTAAGAAGAAACATTTATAAAAATATCTATTAATTGATTCTTTCCTATACAAAAAAGTCTGATATACTTTCGTATTGTGTTTCTTTTATCTCAGGGCTACTTTTATCACTGTTTTTTTATTTTAAATAATATCTTAGTACCCTTTCCAATTATTTTTTCATAAATGCATTGCATATGTTTCGACTATTAATAGTCATTCTCAAATGCAATGCAAAAGAGCAATTGCAATTGAAAAAGGGTCCATCCATGCATCCTTCTATCCTAATGTCTTATTACTTCTTTTATTTTTTATACATTTTTTGTACTTCACAAGAATCCATACTTCATACTACTTACTTGACTAAAAGGTCACGGAGTTTTGATTTTTAATTTTCGTTAGTCTATACAACTCGTATTCGTTTTTCAATTACATCTTGTGCTCGTGTTTTGCACTGGCGGCTCGTACCTACGAAACAGAAACAGGTGAAGTGCCCGTATCTTTTACTGTACAGCACTTCACCTATTTCGTGGGCACGAGCCGCCAGTAATGGAACCCACGTTAATTAACGCAGTTCAAAGTTGCTCTTCGAAGATTATTGATCGTAAGTACAGTTGTTGAACTTGTTCCAAACCTACATAACTGGTGAATTCTTTTGTGTAGGTCAAGGATAGACGTTGACCCCTTAAAGAGTGAAAGAGAGGGTAAACACGAAAAGACTGTACAAGAGAGAGAGATAGAGAGAACAGATTAACAGGTATCGAAGAACACTGGCAGCTCGTGCCCACGAAATAGGTGAAGTGCTGTACAGTAAAAGATACGGACACTTCACCTGTTTTGAGGGCACCAGCCGCCAGTGGAGAAGACCCGACACGGGGAAAATTAAGCCAGTATAAAACAACAACGGAACAATAATTCTTGAGAAAATATTAATAACAATAATCTTGGGAATTTCGTGTACGGAAAGCACGTACAGTATATGAAAGATTACGGTGGAGTAAATATAATAGAATTAAGTTGAAGAATGAAGATCAAATATGAAATAGAAGAGTAAGAGAGAAAGAGACTGTGCAGGAGTGTTTGAGAGAGAAGGAGAGAGTAGGAGTGTATATAAAAAGAAAGAGAGAGATTAGATTTCTTTATTCATATAGATAGCAACAAAATATTTATGCTTAGTTTCTAGATTACAAGAGTTATTATTAAATCTAACTATTCTATTTTTTTACAAGTTACACACTAATTTCGATATTTTACACTACAATTTTTACAGGTTATTCTATAATCTATTCAATGAGAGAGGTTACATGTGAATGCAAAAATCATAGAACAATTATCCAAACAATATGCTACTTGCTTGCAATCTTACATGTTGTGCAATAAAATATCTAAATGAAAAGGCGAAGTTTAGACATAAAAATGTCCATTCTTGGGAAAGAGAGAGGGAGAGAGTGAGTGAGTGAGAGAAAAGACTATATTCAGAACAAGTTTATGTTGAAATGTGGGAAGAGCTTGATGTGGGTCAACCATATACGATACAAGCTGCAATGAATGAAGTATGATTCAAATTATAACCCTTGGGTATTGTGATATGCAACTATTTTTCAAAGAATCCTCTCCAAATAGTCAATAGTCAAATCTGATGCCTCAAAGATTCGTTTGACTTGGAGCAATGCTAGTACGGCTGAAGCAAAAAAGTAAGGCGGTATCGTCTGCCTTTTGCACTTGATGTACCTACTAATTACTAACAGCTGATGTGAAGCATCTATTGTCTCTTTTGATTTCAAAAAGATTATCTAGGCATAGCAAATCTGATAGACAACATCAGCTGTTGGAGCACAAAAGGAGCAGACAAAACCGCCTAATTCTTTTGATAGCGTCAAAAAAATAGAATGAAATGACTGTACGGAACTACTGTTTAGCTGTGTTAGGCGGTTTCGTCAGTACGTGATTTAATAACTTACTAAGAGTTGCGTAGAGCTTAGTAATCTAGTAGGCAAAAATAACTCAATGACAACTTTAATTCACAACATCAGCTGTTGAAGTGCACAAGCAGCAAATGAAATCGCATTACTTTTTGGGCATCAGCTATACAAAAAACCTAGACTTCAAACTTGAAAATTCTTCAGAGCAGAGAAAGTTCTAGTTTTTTGCCACTACTAGTACATGTCAGCCGCATGAGCTGCTATGGGTCAAGTTCAATGTTTTTTATGCCATCAAGTACAAGGTCCACTGGGCTGCTGAATAGAGAGAAATGTGGTAACGATTATAAACAACTTGTAACTGGAGAAAAAAACCTGTACTCAACCGACGAGTTTTAGTTGTTATGAAAATATTAATGACGCTTCAGAAAAGACCGTTCAGTGAGTAGTAGTATTTAGACGAGCAAAATGCAAGCAAAAAGAGAAGAAGATGAAGGAGGAAGAGGAGTAAGAGGTAGAGAGAAAGAAAATTGAAGAATACTAGGAGCAAACAAGAAGGTAGAGAATGTGATGGGAATGGGATGTAGAAGGAGAAAAAAAAGGAGGAAAAGCAGAGGAAAAGGCAGTGGAGAAAAAGGAGGAGGAAGAGGAGAAGGAGAAGGAGAAGGAGGAGGAGGAGGAGGAGTAGTGGAGGAGGAATTGGAGTAGGAGGAGGAGAAGGAGGAGGAGAACAAGAAGAAGAAGAGGAAGAAGAAGAAGAAGAAGAAGAAGAGAGGAGGAGAAGAAGAAGAAGAAGAAGAAGAAGAAGAAGAAGAAGAAGAAGGAGGAGGACAAAAAGGAAGAGGAACGGAAAATTTTGAAAGATTTTGGAAGTAGAAAGTTAAAAATGATTGAGTTAATCAAGATTATAGTGGACCTTCAGGATAGAAAAAGATGTGAGAAAGAAAACAAAATAGAAGAAAAGAACAAGAAGAAACTGAAGGATTAGAACAAAACAAGAACTAGAAGAACTACTAGAACAAGAACAAAAACTGGATAATGAAATGGATGACGAATGAGTAATAATGATTCATTACAGGGTAGTCTACAGCTGATTACAGACGAGTGGACTAATCAAGATTCCAAAATTTCATTATCACCTACTATATAGTCCGTCCAGACGAAGAAGACATTCTGGCAAGACGGTAGAATTACTCCAGCTCGGTCAATATTAGCTCGAAATTAAAAATTTTGTTTCAAATAATATGGGGTTTCTCTACAATTTGAGACCAATTTCATCACTGTTGAACCAATATTGATCGAGCCGGAGTCATTCTCCCATCTTGCCAGAATGTCTTCTTTGCTTGGACAGACCACTTGTAGGGCAGCAAACTCCAAAGCATCTCTTTCACTTTCTTCTAATTCAACTAATTTCCACCGCGGTCACTAGTCTAATTTTTTTTCAGGGTTTGTGAGTTACTTATTTACAAATAATAATTATTTTGTTGTTGATTTTTCTTGCCCCTATCGTTTCACTCTGCTTGTTACGGGGAATCTGCTGGCCTACTTTCTGCCTTACTCTAATCTACATAGAGAGAGAGGTGTGAAAGGCAGTAGATTTGAGAGAGAAAAAGTGGGAGAGAGAGAGAGAGTGAGAGAAAGAGAAGGAAAACTGAAGTTTTTCCAATATAAATCACTGACCATTAGATTAGGAGGTCGTCGGGCATGTTTGATCTAATTATTTTCCACGCCAGAGAGAAGCTGGTTGTATAAATTTGTTCACTTTTACTTTAAGAGCTGTTTGTAATGGAGTACTTTTTCACGCTCAATGCGTTTTGGGCAACAAAGTAGAATAATAATTTTAATATGAATATTGTCAGAATATTAAGACAGTAGCTCTTTTTCAAATATTTTAATCTATTATAGTCTGACCAAGCAAAGAAGTTGTTGACTCTGAATTTTAAAAAAAATCGTTTTGTGAATTATTAATGTCGACTGATAATCCGGTATTATTGTATTGATTACTTTGAAGCTCAAATCCCGTAAGTCGTATTGTGTAGTCTGTCCAAGCAAAGAAGACCAAGATGAGAAAATGACTCCAGCTCAGTCAATATTGGTTCAAAAATTATTGATTTGGTTTCAATCGTAGGAAACATTCTGATCTACAATTTGAGACCGGATCAATAACATTTGAACCAATATCGACCGAGCTGGAGTCATTTTCTCATCATGCCAGAGAGTCAGTCTTCTTTGCTTGGACAGACTATTCTAATACTTTGTATGGTTTTGTACTTGGAAATTGTTACTGATTATGGATTAAAATTTTTTATTCTGTTTGATAGTGTTTGACCATTTTTTCGATTGGTAATGATTGTTAGATATATATAGCTGACACCATACCATGGAGCTAGGCGGTTTCATCTGCTCCTTGTGCGTTCCAACAGGTGATGTGGTCAATTGTTTGTTTGTCAAAGGCTCAACAGCTCATAAAGGATGAAGGGCCCAGGCCTTGATGTTGTCAATATTAGAGTTGCAATTTAGTTAAACGTAGGTGATGTATTTGAAATCAAAAGAGACAATAGATGCTTTATATCAGCTGTTAGTAGGTTTCATAACGTACAAGAGACAGGCGAAACCACCAAACTTTTTGGCCTCTGTAGCCTACCTCTCAAATATTCGATTGGAGATTTCTATGAAATGGAAATAATGGAGAACTTTATAGAATACACTACTACGGCTCAAACCAATTGCAGCCTCTAGTTTTTTTTAAATATCTTGTAAATTCCTCCGTAAATTTATTAGAAAGTGGTTGAATTGAATTGACTACTTTCTTAACCACCCGATTTGCAAGCTTTATTTATGTAACTAGGTTACTTTTCCATCTTATCACTCCTTTTTTACAATTCTATAATTTGATCCCATGTTCACTGGAGCAATAATTGCTAGAATTATCATTATCATCATGCTCCAGTGTAATAGTGTTGCTTTTCTAGTACTTAGTTGTTATCGCTCTACTAAATGAAAACTAAAGTTTATTATCTTGATATTTACTATTCATACCGTAGCCTATGTAGTTGCTCTACTAAATGAAATCTAATTTATTATCTTATTTACTATTTATACCGTAAACGTATATATATTCATCATGTATGAGATGGAACTGTTGCAGTTGTGAACAAAATATACACAGGGAAGCACTGGCGGCTCGTACCCACCAAACAGGTGAAGTGCCCGTATCTTTTACCGTACAACACTTCACCGCCAGTGCAGAAGAGTAGAGTTGAAATTGGGTTCTTAACATTTGAAGAATTAAGTTAAGAATTATCTAGATTGTAAGGTTTCGGTCTATACTTCAATTGAAATAATAATAATTATTGGTAATGGAGTTTCAACTAGTGAGAATGTTATGTTTAGTGAGGATAAATCAGATTACATAGTATACATCTACATATAGTAGGCCTATACATAGTATTCTCTGAGTATTTCTAGCAGCATGAGTCTGAACTGATAATGCATGTATAAATATGCTGGAGAACATTGAAATTTCAATAAAAAGTTATTTCATTGAACGGAATTTGACGAAAAAAATTGATGAAGTTCAAACGTATTGAGTGATAAAAATGTTATTAGAATAATCGATTTTGACAATTTGATATGATTCATGATGATTTGTCAGAAAATAACATTCAAGATGCGATGGGAAGTTCACTTCTAAAAGACTAAATGGAGATGTCTAAACTCATGTGAGATGAATATGTCTTGTTCACCATTGTTACGAATACTTTGTCCTAAGAATTCTCGACAATGGATCACTGAACTACAAGAATGATTCTCAAAAAATGATATAATGGGGGCAATTAGATCCAAATGACTTCCTTTGAACAAGTGAAGGAATTTCAATTGAGTTTGGGCTTGAGCTTCCATTGGCAAGGACTCCATTCTGTTGGGAGAATCCATTGTCTGATGACGTATTCGCTTCAGCCAATGAGAGGGCGTTATGGGTGTGGATTTGAAATTGTACTCGCACGTGATTGGTCGGAGCTGTACAACGTTGTTGGGTGCTACTGGCTGAGCTTAAATCGTCATTCTCCAATAGAATTGAAGAGGGGCGTTCCTTATATGATTGTCTGCTTGTGTATTAAAATGTTCGTGCGTCCACTTGTAATGATGAGTTCAGGTCACGAACACTCGAAACTGCTCCTGGATGGGTGATCATTATTTATTTATTCATTCATTTTCTTGGGAATACAATACTGAAGAATGAAAGCAGGCTTTAGCCCACAACCTCTGCAATTCCAATTTAGATGAAAACTTTTTCATTGAATCAACCAGTATTAAACCAAACACATATTTGCGAGGAACTAATATAACCCAGAAGGGTCTCCCCTCAAATCAAAGTCAAACAATATATTATTTTAAAATCTATGCTCTCTCTCAAGTCTCGAAATTCTTCTAAACGCTCTTACTTTTCCAAGTGCTATTCCCAGCTAGGTAGCTTTAATGAAATCGTGATTCAATGGAGATACACTTCCAAATGAACATAAAACTGAAGTTTAATGGACACATTTACAAATCGTGAAGGAACAATTGAAACATACTTCTCGTGAAATTGAATGGAATGTACAATTTACATTGTTGTAATACAAATGTTAATATTTTCTCGTCGTGCTACTGTATATGAAATACTACATAAAAACATAAAAATTCTACAAGTTTGAAATCATGCAGGTGATAATAGCTCGTGGTGAAAGCTGAATGATATTACAAATGGAATGACATTTTTTCCAGGTGAAGCATGACCTATTGAGAGCTTGTCATTTTTGTTGTTGGAAGTAATGCATTTCTCTAATGGTTTTGATGTCCGAGTTTTCAGTATTGCGAAATTTTTCGAGTGTTTTACAAGGATTTTAACTTTTGAACATCACTTTAGTTCGTTGAGTGCTACGCACTTTTATACGGAGAAACTTTAAAATTTAAAAATTGAAGAAAATAATTATTTGATCTCTACTACCATAATCTTATATTTTTCTAAATAAAAAATATTAGGTACTTATTAGTTTAAATATTATATATTTGACAATATCAAAATTTTTTTACTATGGAGAGATCTCGCAATATCACCATCAATTCTACCAATCAATTAATATTATATTTTATCAAATATTAGGTACTTGTTAAAACAGGTGTCAGTTACAATAATATTGTTATTTTGAAGTTGAGCTCCATATTAACTCTCAGGCTTGTGCGTGGGTAATGATATGTGAGATGACGACTACTTTAGGTAGTCGGAAACGACCAGTGAGAATTGAAAAGAACTAGGCTAATTCTATTCTATTCTATTCTCTATATCCTCTCATATTCTATCCTCTCTTCTATCTATTGTAAACATTTTGCAAAGTTAAAATAAATTAATTTATCTATCTATCTGGAACCTACCGATCATCGTCTCCTCCGAAAGATGTTTATTGGTTAATGAGATCAATTAATTATTTGAAACCCTGACAAATATCTCTCATTCAATTAATACCCCTTCCTTAAAAGTCATTCCACACTCTACTTAATACTATACCACAACAATTTACTAGCAATTAAATCAATTAGGCTACTTAATACTCAACTTCTTATCGATCAGAATCTTCCCTGTGCTTCTTAGGTACGTAGGTATAGTTTATCCAAGCAAAGAAGACATTCAGGCAAGATGGGAAAATGACTTCAGCTCTGTCAATATTTGCTTGAACATGTCAAGTTTGGTCTCAAATTGTAGATCAGAATTTTTCCTACAATTTTAGAGTAAATTTATAATTTTTGAACCAATATTGACCAAACCGAAGTTATTTTCCCATCTTGCCAGAATGTCTTCTTTGCTTGGACAGATTATACTTCCCACAGCTTATTTTCTCACACTAATTGATTTTTTCCTCGAGCAATTCCCAACTTGATGTTATGCTGATAGTTTAAAGTTAACGTAACAGTAAAGCTTTTGAATTCCGTTATTTTAGATGGGATATCGCTAGTAGACCGGTAGATCTTCAGACTAATCAGATGCACGTAATGCAATTTGCGTGTTCATACTGCTACTGGGAGAAATCTGGATAGGAATAGTATTACTGTTAAAATAATTGTTTGAAGTATGTGTGTTATTACTTAATGTATACAAACTATAGGTATACATAATGTTCACCAATTATAGGATATAGTATGTCGATGTAATAATTGTGTCAGTATATCTATATCCAATGGAGACCCAGATATATACATCTAGCTTCCTGTACAAGTTTGTATGGGAATCTGGGAAGTAGTACTCTAGTTTATATTATATTGTTTGAAATTAGAAGACCAAGAATGTTTCACATACTGGATGCTGTTGCAGTAGGCTACTATAACATGAGAAATGAAATTAAATGAAACTTTTAGACACCTTCGCTCTGTTCAACGAGAGATTGGAGTGAATCTTTAATCTCTGCCCACTTACGTCCCATGGGTAGTCGCCAATTAGTTGGAATATTTTACTGTCGCACTTCACCTGTTTCAGTATCTTTTACTGAGCACTTCACCTGTTTCGTTGGCACGAACCGCCAGTGTATGGAATTTGAAGAACGTAAATAGTCTGGTCGAGCAAAGAAGACATTCTGGCAAGATGGGAAAATGACTTCAGATCGGTCAGTATTGACTCAAATACTGAAACTTTGGTCTCAGATTGTAGAGCAGAACGTTTTCTACAATTTGAGACAAAATTTATAATTTTGAACCGATATTGACCGAGCTGAAGCCATTTTCTCATCTTGCCAGAATGTCTTCTTTACTCGACCAGTTTATATCACTTTAGAGATAGGCCCATCACTATATAATACACTATAATAGGCATGTATTATAAGCTAACACACAGCTAGAGTCTGTGTTTGAGAATTCTTGACCAGGAAGTAAGAAGTATGGGATGTGGAAAGAAGAAGAAGAAGAAGAAGAAGGAGAAGGAGGAGAAGAAGAAGAAGAAGAAGAAGAAGAAGAAGAAGAAGAAGAAGAAGAAGAAGAAGAAGAAGAAGAAGAAGAAGATGAAGAAGAAGAAGAAGAAGAAGAAGAAGAAGAAGAAGAAGAAGAAGAAGAAGAAGAAGAAGAAGAAGAAGAAGAAGAAGAAGAAGAAGAAGAAGAAGAAGAAGAAGAAGAAGAAGAAGAAGAAGAAGAAGAAGAAGAAGAAGAAGAAGAAGAAGAAGAAGAAGAAGAAGAAGAAGAAGAAGAAGAAGAAGAAGAAGAAGAAGAAGAAGAAGAAGAAGAAGAAGAAGAAGAAGAAGAAGAAGAAGAAGAAGAAGAAGGAGAAGGAGGAGAAGAAGAAGAAGAAGAAGAAGAAGAAGAAGAAGAAGAAGAAGAAGAAGAAGAAGAAGAAGAAGAAGAAGAAGATGATGATGATGATGATGATGATGATGAAAGGGGTCACCAGGCTGGACCGTTATAATAATTCGGTTTTTATTATTATTATAATTATTGAGCTGTTATTATTAAATTTAACAGAGCTCTACTAATTCTTGTAGAACGTAGAAAAATAATAGTGACTAAGAAGTGAAAAGGACACAAAGGAGATCGAATTGAAGTAATGAACAGTGTCTTCCTGTTTTCTATCCTTCTTCTGTCCTTTTTTTCATCATTTTCTCATTATGCATCGTCCATAATAATATTACAGTATTAATTTTGTCTCTCGATCGCTATAGCAAGGCTTCTCCTTCAAAGTAGAAATTCCGATGAACTACAATGTAAGTCTTTTTTTTTTACTCTGAACTATTTTACACGACAATTATTTTGAATATTGGTTTAAATATATAAACTACTACTCACGTGTGGAGCGCTTTCGGATTTTACTCAATTTTCAATAATCAATTAATTTGTTGATCAATCGAGTTATTTTAAACGATCAATTGAAATAATGTTAAATTTGTTAATTTTTATTGTTGGTGTTGGACTGTTCCAATTCCTTGTTCTAGAATGAATTACCGGAGAACGATGAAGAGTTTTTGAAAATGGAACTCATATCGACAATTATATCAATACACACACGAATTACAAAAACATCCTTAATAATAATATTACACTAAGCCCACGAAAACTTTAATTTCTGATTGTTGAGGTTATCCATGCTTTTTGGAACTGCATTACTAAATATTGATTAATAATGTAGGTACTCATGCTTGCTTTGAGCTCATACAGCTCTTTTCAGCTTTCTTTTCTGTATAAGATGTAAGAAAAGATTTTCCAAAATTGCGATACCGGTTTCGGTTTCTACACCATTCCATTATCAATCAAAGAATTAATCTGTGGTTTAACTTTATATTGTATTTTCATTCAATATGAACAACTACCACTACAATATCACAGTCACTTAACAAGAGAAAACAAATCATTCAACACTTACTGAAGAACTTGCACTTCTCAAATACTTTAGACAAATTGAAATCGCTCTTTTTACCGCGTTTTAGTGACAGACAATTGACAATTCTTACAGTCAATTATCACGTCATAATGAGTCAATTAGGCAATGTAACGTCTGTAATAATTTCATCTCGTCGGTCTGCTAGCAAGAAAGTGTTTTCATAGTTTCAATTAGAACTTATCTTCAATTAGTGTGTTTCTTCAAATTTTCTGCCCAATTAACGTCATCCAAACAAGTTTTCAACTCACTTTTTGTCGAGTAGAGGAGGACATTTAGGTAACTTTAGACAGCAAGAAAGATTGAAGAATATTATCTAGCTAACTGTTATCTCAGTTTTAATCATGCCTGGAGATAACATTATCCTCTCATTTTCAGACAAATTATTTATTAAAATTTACACTTTCATCAGGGATCTTTTTGTGGATCTGACAACCTTTGTTTTCACTTACCTACGTTATTTATTGTTCAAATGAAACAGAAACTCAATTTTTAGCTGCCTGTTATGTCAACTCTGGAATGAAACCTTAAAAATTATCAATCGCATTTTTCTTATTGTCTACAATACGACTTGAGTATTTATTGCTCCAGTTTTTATCAATTTACTTTGAGCTCAATAAAATAAGACTAAATAAAATCATTATTTTTTACTCTTAGTAAATTTTACTGTTATAGTTCATGCCTCTGTTCACCTATTATAGTCTGTTCAAGCAGAGAAGACATTCTGGCAAGATGGGGAAAATGACTCCAGCTCTCTCAATATTGGTCCACAAACGATACATCCGATCTCAAATTGTAGAGAAGAACGTTTTCTACAATTCGAGACCAAATTCATAGTTTGTGAACCAATATTGACCGAGCTGTAGTCATTTTCTCATCTTGCTAGGATGTCTTCTTTGCTTGGACAGATTATACCTGTATTATACTGTTTACCTTTCCACGATATTATTGTCGTTTAGTAATATATTATGAAAGATCAGGAAAAGGAAGAGATGAACAACGTAAAAAAAGAGAAAGAATCTTTTAAACGGTTCGGTGACTGTTGTTATAAACTAGATCAGTAATGACTTAGTAAAACATTGTTTACTTCTATTTTATTTGAGTTTTATTTCTCAATTTTTTCTCAGTAATTACTCAGTGTGATTGCGCTGCAAACAGTACTCAATGACTCAATGTAATAAACAATTGGTGAAAAACTCTTTATTCTTATCAGTTTACTGCTGCTCCAGTTATGAAATTATGTTATTATCATCATTATCATCATCATCATCATCATCATCATCATCATCATCATCAAATGAATGGATAACACTAACACTCTAAAAGTATTAGATTATTATTTCATTCAGTTCATCCAGAGAGGGTGAAGTGAATATATGATTATTATTCAGTAAAAAATTATCTTATCCTATACTCTCCAAGTTATTTTCAATGGAGAAATTCAATTTATTCATTATTTTTACTACACAAATAAAAATTTCAATTTAAACAAATATGTGCCTTATTTCACAAATATCAATTTGATATGAACTTGGCAGACTAAAATTTTGATAAATAATGCGTATTTGCTGGGAAAAAGTGTTTCATTTATTGTAAATTTCATTCAATCTTTGTTTTGTAAACCATTTTCAATCATATTCCATACTTGAATTTCAACAATTCCCGTTTCATTTCACAGGTATTTGCGCTGATAGCTTCATCAACCAATGGTGAGGATCTTGAAGAATTTCCTCTTGATTCTGACGAAGATAGGCAGTCAGGTAGCTTAGAAGGTGAATCACAACAAGAGCGAGAAATTAACAAGTGAGTTTAAATTTTGTCCATGATTTGATTAAATGTTTAGAATTTATCAATATTATTGCACATGTTCTTCTATTTATTCAAGTTATTATACATTTTTCCATTTATCCCCATTCCACTGAAAAAATGTGGGGAGAAAATAAGATATGATCGGCTAACAGGTTATATTGATAAGAAGATGAAATTATAATGAAAATTGAAATGGAAGAACAAGGCAAGTTGAAGCGAACAAGACAGTCTCTGGTAAGATGAAAAAATGCCACAAGTTCAATCAATATTTGTTCAAAAATGAAAAATTGTAGATGAGAGTGTTTCCTACAATTTTAAATCACATCTATAATTTTTGAACCAATACTGACCGAGCTTGAGTCATTTTCCCATCTTGCCAGAATGTCTACTTTGCTTGGACAGACTATACCAAGTTGTCAAGAAAACTTCAATATACTTTCTAGGGAGAATCAATATTTACGCATGATCGAGAATCACTTCAACATTATCGCTGAAAATAAGCTGAGCTATCATTATGTACTGTTAGAAATTTAATAAAAGAGAAATGAGCTTGGTCCAACATTCTATATTTTCATTTTTTGCCAATCTTTATTTCATTATCCTCTAAAACCGAAGATGAAAACACGTAGACGAGGATTATCTCAATGTTACTCTATATTTTGCTAATTTTCTTTCCACTATCCCCTAAAATTTAAGTCACGTAGACCAGAATTATCTCAATAAGATAGATTTTTTTAAGTTAATCTTGATTTAATTAACTGATAACGAGCTGAGAACTATTCCGAAAACTAATCAGAGATCAATAAGATGGCCAGATAGATATTGGTCTAATTTTCTCGAATCTGATCTCATAAAAATAATCAAGATAAAGGAATACTGAAGAAGAATGTCACGTAGGAAAGTAGCACAAAAATTCTAGAAGATCTCATAGAAATTGAAATAATCCACTTGAATCTGATCGCATAAAAATAATCAAGATCAAAAATGATAAGTAAGAAAGTCACGAAGAAAAATTTCCATTATCACCTTGATAGCACGAGTTCCCAGTTCTATTATAATTTAGAAAAATACGCTTCAAAAAAGAAAGTCACACATAAAATTACGATGTCCAGCATTCGTACTCTAAATAATGCCCTTGAAACATAATAAAGATCGAGAAAGAAAGTTTCCTTGATAAGAATCATTAAAATACGCTGGTCAACTTTGATCAACGATTAAATCTTAACGGGAGAAAGTGATCTTGATCTGACAAAGTAATAATGCTAGTGTGCCAGATCGATGTAATTAAGTCAATGGACTTAGAGCAAGTGGAATAATTAACTGGTTTTCAGATGATTCTAGTTGAACCAGTTGGTAATCGCTATCTTATTTCAATTCAAAGTTATTCAAGGTGGAAAAGTGATGTATAGTTCGTTCAAGTTGAGAAGACACCTTGTTTAATATACTTTATATTGAAACAAAGTGTCTTCTCAGCTTGCGCGAACCATTTCAATCAAATTCATCCCAATGCTAAAGAGTAGTTGAATCTGTATAAAATTCCTATTCAATGTTAACCGTCAGAAAATACTTTGTAGGAATCGTTTCACTTCAATTAATTATTAAAGTAGTTACTTCTTCCAAGTGAAAATACTGGTTGAAATTGTGATAATTAGTGAGTTTTTCCAAGGTTATAGGCCTACTAATCAGATTCTTGTAGGATTCTGTGTCATCTTATAAATTTTTATTAGATTCCAGAAAATGTCAGTTACCTGTTATACTCTACTTGCTATGGAATTCTCTACTTGACATAGTTTCCTATAATGGGTATGAAGAATGACGAGTTTGTAGATTGAAAAATTTTTAAGTTTGAATCAATATCATATTCGTCTTGACTTGATTACATTTTGAAGCAATTTTTTGAGTAGTTGTGAAGGCGATATTGTTGTATAGTTATCCATATTAAATGAAAAGAGAAGATGTTGTCTTTTCATTTAATATTTTGAAGCAAGTTGAATCATTTAATGAGTCTAAAGAATAGTTCATCTTTATTGATGAGTTTTCATGTTAAAGTTATATTCATCTGAGAAATTTGTAGCCAGCTAAACCCTTTATTTATTTATATATTTATTAACGAGATTGAAATACAATAGGATTGAAACACAGACAAAGTCCAAAACGTCTCTTTTTCCCAATTTTTGTTAAACTATTCAAAATAGAGGTTATGTACACACTTAAAACTTAAATTATTCACAAATTTGAACTTCTAAAGGTAAAAAGAAACTATGAAACCGTAATTTAGAATTTGGAAGGTTGTTAAATAAATAAAAAGAACCAAAACACAAATAATATTACTTAAAATATTAATTTTCACTTAAAATTTTGAAACCCAAAATAGATGGTCTTTCATGAAAGTTGATATATCAAAAGTTTATGGCAAAAGCTTTTTCGAATATCCAGAGTTCGGTTTTCCCAATTTTGAACAAGTTATTGGTTAATTTACACCAAAAGTGCAATTTGTATTCAACATAACGTAAGATTGTAAAGAAAACCTAATCGTATTATCTGCATATTGGTTTTAATAATTCTGAATACTCTATCGAACGAAGAAACAAGAAAAATAAGTAGGCTGGAACTACACGTCCATGCTTGTCTCCTATTGGCCAGCTCCTCCCTCCCAGTGCTAAAAGTGGGAGTGGTAGGCCTTGTCCAATGACAGAGATGCATCGTAGCATACAAGTTTATTCCAGTCATTTAATTTTCAGAGCCTTCATTTTTGTCTGTCATTTTCAAAGATAATGCAATACCATCAACCGGTACATTTTCAATGGAGTTTTAAAATAACCAATAAATTTATTAGCTTTTAAAGTGGAAGTTGACTTATAAAGTGCCAGTTGTACTAACGGTGTGAAGAATTTCAATTCAATATACGAGATTGACTAAATTTCGAATGTCATCTAGTACATCGAATATCACTCCATTTCTCATTATTATTACTTATAAAAAACCACAAGTACTTCACTCGTATACATAAATCAACTTGATCATCATCAAATAGATGCTGATCCATTTAAAGTCGATCCACACGAGTCAAGTCCACTGGCGGCTCGTACCCACGAAACAGTTGAAGCGCTCATATCTTTTACTGTACAGCACTTCACCTTTTTCGTGGGCACGAGCCGCCAATGGTCAAGTCTTGTCAACGCGTGGACATTCAATCAAATTCATCTAATTGATAAAATCGATTGTATTCAAGGCAAAGGACAACAGAAACTATTGAATCAGACTGAAAACAATTCAATGGAAGCAGTTGACATTTTATCGAAGTCATCAATCAACCATTCAATTAACTGTGAAAATCTGATCAATATTCAGAGAGATAAACACACCACAGGCCTATTCACCATTAATGAATGGATGGATGAATTGGTTGGAGAAATTGTGATATTGACAATAATGAGTGTCACAAAACAAAAAAACCGTTTGCTAAATTTCTCTCAATATAATTCTGTATTTGATAAATGGTAATCATTTATCATTTACAGAGACAAGACTGACTACATAAAGAAAAAGATTGGAAAAGAGAACTTCGGGAATGAAACGTTCTGAAAGCTACTTAAACATAATGATATTTTAACAAATAGCATACTGAAATATCATTATAATCAGGTTGACTAGAGAAATCAGTTAAAGTATTGAAAATAAGTGACACTACTTGATAAAAACTCTCCAGGGAGTTATCATTGATCATTGTTAATAACTAGAGAAACTAATAATAATTATCGTATAAGACTCGTCATCGATTAAAGCAGTCGGATATTATCATAGCATCATAGTGCGAGTAAATAACTAAGAGAAATTATTAATTATTGAAATTGAGTATCACTGGTCTAAATTTCTGATCCCTTGAGAATATTGTCATTGTGAATAACAACATTATTAATTGATTTGTGAAATTGAGTATCACTGAAACCAAAACACACTTCACACAATAGGTTTGACACCGATCTCTTAAACAATGTTGGTTTGAATCATTTATCATAATTATTATTACAGAGTTTATCAGTGGCGGCTCGTACCCACGAAACAGGTGAAGTGCCCGTATCTCTTCCTGTACAGCACTTCACCTATTTCGTGGGCACGAGCCACCAATGATTATAATTCATAATAGAATCTCGGCTTTCCATTGCCGTACATTAATCAATCACTTACGTCCTCATTCATAAACCGCACTGGGGAAATTCGAAGTAATTTTGATCTTAATCGGTAATTGAATTGTCAAGTAGACATAATTAATCAATTGAGGTTGTTTATATAGTTTGGGCAAGCTTGGGAGACATGCAGTTACAATATGAAGTGTATGATTGTAACTGTTTGTATTCTTAGCCTGTGCGATTAATATAATAGGTCGTATTATAAATAAGAGTTGGTTTCAAATTGTGTATTGAATGAATGTGGGTTATGCTATGTTATCAGTTGTTTTACCTTGACAATAATAGTGAAATTTGAAGAGTGAAGACCTCTGGTAATGAGAAAGTTATCAGGCTATGAACTCTGAATTCAACAAGTCATCAATAATGTTTTATCATGATGTACTCCTTAAATCACCATTAGATAGCTGAGGCTGGATTGACAATGAAAAATCTTGTTAGTACAAGTAGAAGTAAGTTACGACTTTACGGGATTTGAGCTTCAAAGTAACCAATCAAATATTACAGTTTAATCAGTCATCAACAACAATAATTCACATTGACTATTTTTTTTTAAAGTTCAGAGTCATCAACTGGTAAGTCGTTGCCAATGTTGTAGAATTGTTCCATAATGAGATAAAGCTCACTGATATAGTCAATTTTTTCTTCTCTTCTGGTTTAGGAGCTGTGCTGCCACGAAACCATGGACCAAATAAACAGTAGATTTGACAATATCAATGTGTCTTATTTAGAATTTATTCAGTTTGAATTCTATTATTGCTTAGCAAACTGAGATAATATTCATGGTTAATTACATAACAGATGCCATACCAGCACCACTCAAATACAGTTGGAAAGATTACGTACTAATTGAGTAATTAATTAATGCTATATTTGAGCACCAAAAAATTCCAAACCAAGAGATTCAAGACCGGATTTCAAAAGTCACTCCTTGCTCCTCCTCTTCTTATCTGTTGTTCTCTCTCTTCTCTCTTTTCTTATCTACTCTTCTCTTCTTCCATCTTCTCTTTTCTTTCTCTCCTCTTCTCCCTTCTATTTCTCTTTCTATCCTCTGTTTCCTTACGTATATCTTTCTCTAAACTCCTCATAACAGTTTGCTGGTTTCAAAGAGTGCACTAGAGGTTGGAAACCGTAAAAAATACCAGTCTCGGAATTTACGTGCTTTGGGTCGGGTTCTAGCCCGGGGGATTCTGGGGGCATTGAGGTGGGCCATCAGTAAAATAGTGAAGAAGATGCAAATTTTTTTAGGAATAATCGCGAGTAATTAAAAAGAAACTAGTAAGGTAATTGAACTCGCATACTCGAAGTAGGTGTCAACTATTATTCATGAAAAATAAGTAATTGGAAATTGGAATGGTATTTGTAGGTGCATGTTATGAGAGTACAGTAATAATTTTATGCTAAGCAAATTCATATGCTAATAGGCTACCGCTACCGTTCTGAAAATTAGTACAGTAACCGACTGTAATTATATGCGATCGACTGTTTAGAAGTTTCTACTGTTAATTAGGGTTAAGGGAGTAAAATTTATAATAGTTTATACAAGTTGAAATCAACTAATAGAAGCAAAATATAAACGAGCTGATTCTGAGCTCCAGAAGCTCAGATAGAATGAGCCGATAGAATACAAAACTACTGTGACAAAAAGAATCACTTTATCAAGTCACTGTAAGAGAAATTGAACCTTCGCGCTATCTAGCGTGATAAAATGTAACTATCATTCAATCAGGATAGCGGCTTACCTGTAGAATGAACAAAAACTAC
This sequence comes from Sogatella furcifera, assembly GCA_017141385.1. NCBI lineage: Eukaryota > Metazoa > Arthropoda > Insecta > Hemiptera > Delphacidae > Sogatella > Sogatella furcifera. The sequence continues at coordinate 27,240,911 of CM029556.1, forward strand.
AATGGAAATGGAGCTGGAATATAATTTCAATTCAACTTCAAGACTTAAATAGTATTCTCTCGAACTCTTTCAGTTATAAATCAATAGATTTAATAAATGAGTGATCTGCGATTCGCCAAAATATCCATCAAAACTCAAATCTACCGAACTGTGTTTCAAACTTATTATTGTCGTTTCAACAATAATTGATCAGTGATTATACGAAACTTTATCGATCAATATAGATAATAGAATTCTCCAAAACATCGTACTTTGACATTTTTCGATTAAATGCGTCATAATCTTGCAATTTTGAAAAAACTGAGCTCCTGTCTCATTCACGCTAGAATTAGTTACAATTTGTCTCGCTAGATGGTGGGAGCTGTCAGCTTCTTTATTTTGCCATCTGCAGCTTGAAGGCTCCGATCCGACTGAGATTTCAGATCTTGAGATGTCGATTTCCGACGAATGAAAATAATAAGTAGTGTCAATTTTTCAATTTTCTGGTAATTGCGTTCGAAAGATGATAGCGAAATTTATGTATAATATTTTTGCAGATATAGTAAAATTCTCTATAATTTGATTGTAGAATATTTCTGGGTTTTAGATGAGTCGAATAGTGTTAATGTCAAGACATTTCTAATAGTCTACGGTGTATTGAGTTTTGAGTCTTTCCAGATCAATGCATTATTTGATTTACCATCAAAGAATTGTATAGAATTAGAAGTGAAAGAATTTACTAAGAATATGTTACCTATATATTCCTAAACTCTTCAAAACAATTCAGAAACGTAAGAAATTGGCTATGTAAATCACGCTCAACAACAAATAATGCAATTGAAAGAAACTGCCTTTTGTTTCTGAAAAACTGCTACAAATAATAGAAAATATCGGTAAATCATGATTAACAATAAAATAACAAATGTCTTGAAATTATTATTTTTTAACTTTACTGAGAAGAAAGTTAGCAAGTTAGTAAAGTTAGAATATTATTCAGCAAAAAAGATCAAACAAGACTTTTGAATCGATTCAAAAAATTGATTGAAACATTACAAAAAAATGGAATTTACCACAAAAAGCACTGGAGGCTCGTACCCACGAAACCGGTGAAGTGCTCGTATCTTTTACTATACAGCACCTCACCTGTTTCGTGGGCACAAGCCGCCAGTGACCCAGAGAGAAAGGCAAAGAGCAAGAAAAACGAGTCAGAACAAGCAAGAGAGTGAAAACTTTTGAAAGCCATTTGAACATTTGATAATAAATTCAAGTCACGAGATTTTAAAGCATGTGGCGATGGCATCAGACACATCCTCAAATAAAAACATTTACGACTTGGGGAAGAACAGGAAAGTTATGTTTTTTTAAACAATAATCCAGTTCAGTTTTTGTTGAACTTTCGTTTTCATCTATATTCAACACACACGTGCTTCGCTTGCAGACAGATTACGTAGCAAGTCGTCGAAATTTCTATGCAAAAGTGTTTTGCTTAACGTTTTGCATGATAAAAATATTATTTCCTCATGTATAGGTATCTCTATAACCTGGAATTTCATAAATCTGCTGATAATACCTGTTATTGTACCATTGTAATCAAACGAATAAATAGAGAAGAAACCTATAATTATTATTAGTCTATCTGTCTGTCTGTTAATGGCTCAATAAGGGCTTTAAGGCCTATTAAGGGCTTTGGACAGTGAATATGAAGTATATATTTCTCCATATTCTTTGCTCTGGTCTACTAGCTGGTTGCTAGCGTCATATTCAATTCACTATACAGCTGACGTTAATAATCATCAACCAGTAATGTGTGGTTAGCACGTTGATCCTCTCAACCATAAGCTAGCTTTCGTAACCACTAACCAGGTGACGAAGCAGAACACCTCTGAATAACATCCAGTTAATCAGTTATAATTAATTAACGAAATCAGGTGCATTTTTACGAATCTTCCTCTTCGAGGGAGCAGGAGGAACCTACTAGATTTGCTTGACTGTGTCTAGTGCGTGGATTGATATGAGGCGTTCGAGTAAGTTATCGTATCAATGAGGCAATGGCAACACTGCGCCAGCTCAATCCCCACAAGTTGCGTCTCCCCAAAACCCTCCGAATTGAAAGTAATTTTAAAACGATTATAGAGTGTTATGAACCAATTACTATTTTTCCAAAGACGGGAAACGATTGACTATCTTTACAAAAGACAAGCCCAAAGGAAGAGACTATATGATTATAGTTAGAAGATATTAGGTGATTATAGTTTTAGATCACAAAACTGTAAATTTCTTATTTCTATTTATTTATTTGTTCCAGTATAAGTGGCAGTTCAACCTTTCAATCGCTTGAACAGAAGAGAAACGAAGTTATGAAGAGGGTGGTCGCCAATGCCATGAATAAGCCGGGTGCCAAGCTCAGGTTATCACAGGTTAATATAAATCAAAAATTTACAAATTTTCATGAAATAGCTCATAGAAAAATCTAGAATAATTCAAATTATTCAATTATTATACACGTATTCTTCTTTCAAATTGAAACTATACTATAGATGCGTGTCCACATTTCAATATGGGCTACACTCAAAATTGATCATCAATAATTACTTCCGGATAATTATTTCCAGAGTGGAGAAGCTCTGGCAGTAACCAGTAACAAAAATAAAATTCAATTTAAAAATCTGTACTAATATTATTTAGTTATAGAGATCATTATTTCCCATTATGCTTTTTGGAAAGTAGCAGTTTATTTCTTGACTATCAGGTTCATTATACTATATTTTTATCAAACTTATTGATGAAATAACTATAACTAATAACTATATTGTAACAACACCATTAAATTTCAAATCTCCCGCCTTCCATTTCGCAGGTAATGCCAATCCTGCGCACAATGTCAGGCCCACAGCGCCTTGCGTTGGCCGCCCTGGTCAGCGCCCAGGTAATGGCCTCGCCTAGGGAGCCGCCTCCGACGCCCCACGACCCACGCAACAACGCCACTGCACAGCTCATGCTGCCCATCAGCCAGGACATTGCCCACATGTTTAGGGGCGCCGGGTTAAGGGAGGAGGGGGCTGGCAGGAGTAATGAGATGCAGGTGAGAGTGCATAAAAAGAGCATGGAAGAGTAGAGAAAAGAGTACGAAAAGAGTAATGGAAGTTATAAAGCATAAAAGTGAAAAAATATCTATAAAGAAATCAAATCTTCCTAATCCAAATTTGGAAATGAAGAAAGAAATCTAATCGAAGCAGAAATTTTTTTTATTCATTATGATTAATTTATTTCAATTTTATTTTTATTATTAATTCTTCAATTATTTTCTCAGTCCAGGCATATGAAAGCATAACTTCCTTCAATATAAGGTCAAAAGTGGCAACTATGTAGAGTAGGAAGCTTAAAAGTATAATGAAATCTAATTTTTCTATTCTAAATCTGATTGAACTAGAACTGGTAATAGAATCTATCTATTCAAATTCAATCTTTTTTCACAGATCCAACAGAGAAGCAGACAATCCTATAATACCATCAACAACAATGTGGTCCCGAATAGGAGAGAGGGACACGTGCCTGAAGGTATTTTTCATAATTTTCAATGAATTATGTTGACTTTTCTATCCAATTCTCTATGTAAAACTGCTAATAAAACTTGGAAAACATGTTCAGATTGTTTCCAGTGACTGATAATATCTTGTCTTGGAGATAGAACATTTATTTATTTATTTCATTTATGAACAAATATACGTAATATTGAACAATCTAGCCTACAATTGTTATCAGTTATTTCACTTTATTATTTGATTATATCGATAGCAGTATTTTTCAATTTATTATCAAATCGCCATCTCATACAGGTCTAGTATAGTCTGTCCAAGCAAAGGAGGCCCTCCATGAGAAAATGACTCGGTCAATATTGGTTCAAAAAATATTTATTAGGCCTAAAATTGTAGATCAGAATGTTTCCTACGATAGAGACCAAATCAATAATTTTTGAACCAATATTGATTGAGCTGGAGTCATTTTCTCATCTTGCCAAAAGGCCTTCTTTGCTTGGACAGACCTTGCAAGAAAATAATTGGCAATCGATTTCTTTTACTACGGTACATAATAATAATTTTACATTTTGTCGAATTCATACTATTCGTCATTATTCTGTATTTTGTAAGATTGTGATAGTTTCGTTCTCCTAACAAACGATTTCAGTTGTAGGTCAACAAAGATTCAAATTTATCATAAGCACACAATTACCCAATCATGGTGAGGTCTGATACTTTGGAAGCTATTCCAAATTTATACAAAAATTTGTATTTTTATCCAGACATGATACAATTCATAATCATTAAATGATTTGGTTATGGCAAGAAGGATTACTACTATTATCAAGTTATATTATCATAGTTTGGTTATTAAGTTGTCAATAATCATTATTTTTGTTTTCTAATTTTACAGAAATCCTTGCACCACCCCCTCCCCCGCACCAGCACAGCCGTCATCCGCCTTCAAGGTCACACCAAGGTCAAATGCCGCCCCAAAGGTCAATGACAGGCGAAGAGCCAACCAGCGAGGATTGCGAATTTTTTACTTCTAGTTTGTGCCTGGAAGATACCAATTACCCCAAGTAAGAGGGATTTTGAAAATATAATCTTGATAAAAATCATGTATATTATTCAATGCTTCAAATTGCAATAGTATTAATAACATACTGGAAATGGGTGAATAGTATTTGGCCAATTACAGATTGGTGAAGTGGACCTACCCAAAAGTCAAAGTGGATCTCCCCACCATTAAAAGTCATGCGAATGTTAATTTTTCACAATATAATATTATATGGCGGTCATTCAATATTTTCAAAGGATAACTATACCACAAAATCACTTATTCTTACGGTGGACAAAAAGCAAAGCTAAGGCTAAGAAGTTAGGCATTTTGGTCTGTCTATCGTGCTTGATGTAACCTAACTGTATAGTCTGTCCAAGCAAAGAGGACACTGGCAAGATGGGAGAATAACTCAAGTTCGGTCAATTTTGGTTCAAAAATTATCAATTTGATTTCAAATTGTGAGAAACATTTTGATCTACTATTAAGACCACATTTATAATTATTGAACAAATATTGACCAAGCTATAGAGTCATTTTTTCATCTTGCCAGAGGGTCTTCTTTGCTTGGACAGACTATAACTTACACAAAAAGTAAAGCTGAGGAAAAGAAGCAAGGCGGTTTCGTCTGTCTATCGTATTTGATGTAACCTAGCTACTAACAGCTGATGTGAAGCATCTATTGTCTCTTTTGATTTCAATCAAATCCTAATCACAGGTCATTCAATTTGTATGATGTAATTATCACAATATCACTTCATAACTACAAAAAATTATAGCTGACGCAAATAGGTTAGGCGGTTTCGTCTGTTCTTGTACGTGATGTAATCTACTAACAGCTGATGTAAAGCATCTCTTTTCATTCCAAAACCATCATCTAGGAATTGCTAAATGGCTAAACTCAAATAATTGACAACATCAGCTGTTGAAGCGCACAAGGAACAGACGAAACCGCCCAACTTTTTTTAGTCAACTTTACAATACCGGTATACAAACTTTGGACATAACCTACAAAGCTAAGTAAACCTTCAAGTACGTCAGTGAGTTGATCTACTTTTCAGTTGATACAGAAATTTCTTGCGGAAGTGAAAATAGTATGGTACCAGAACGTTTTACAGGAAATCTTTTTTAGAGGAAACTGATTTTACTACACAATTACATTACCGGAGAAACTTACTTTGCTATAATATATGAGTCATGTTTAGTAATACAATACTGCATAGTCATTTTCAAAACAACCACTTGCACTTATTGGTATCCCATTAAGCATAGTTATTGAGAGGACGTTTTGTTGGAATCATACATTTCACTTCTATTACTATCGGAATAAATCTTTCAATTTATTAGAAATCTCCAATTATATTATTCTAGCTGATGCCAAAAAGAAAGGCGAATTCGTCTGCTCCTTGAGCGATCCAACAGCTGATGTTTAAAGACAACACGACAACAATAAGATTTTAAGAGTAGGATTGTTTTTTCTATCTTCCTATTATGATAATTCATTATACTAGCTTATTATTGACTTATATTATACTGTAATACGCATACTATGAACGAATAATTTTTTTCAGGAGCGAGATATTGAAATCACTGAGGAACTCACAGAACAAGGAAGCATTCAGTTCCCTACTTCAAGATGCCAAGTACGAGATAAAAGATTTGGACCCATCAGTCAACGATCATATTGAAAGGTAATAGACCAATTGCTAGTCAGTTAACGTAATTAATGAATCTGCAACATAAGAATTTGGACAGTAATGACCAAGGTGTATAGAATAGAAGAGGTGGGACAGAATGAAACAGCTCGCTATGATACTGGCGTCACGGAGTTTCTCTAGTCAAAAATTTAGCATTGAATTCCCTATCCTTGACGAAAAATCAAGAATTTCAAGACCTACATTTTGAGTGATTTAGATCTATATTCTACTAAAATTTAAGATGAGAAAAAGTCCGGGAATACTCTGCTGGGCTAATTCCATTATATGGATAACAATGCAATCGAATGCAATGATATTTTAAAGGTAGCCCATCTTATAATAGCATTGCTACTCATAATTGCACTAGCCCAGCTGCAGAGCATTCCCGAGACAGGTTAACGGACTTTTTCTCATGTTAAATTAGAGTAAAATATAGATCTAAATAACTCAAAGATCTAAAAATGTAAGTCTTGAAATTCTCTACAAGCTCATATAATAAATTTATCAATTAAACAATTCTGTATTTCGTGAATTGGGAAAAGCGTATGATTTTTCGTCAAGGATAGGGAAATCAATGCTAAATCTTTTACTAGAGGAACTCCGTGACGTCAGTATCATAGCTTTCCTAGCCAGCTGCTTCACTCTGCCCCACCTCTACTATTCTATACACCTTGAGTAATGACCATTGAACCTCAACTATTATATAACGATTATGAAGATGATATGAAATTTGCAAGATGTAAGGTGTATATCTATATCTATAAAAGCGAAATGGCACTGACTGACTGATTCATTCATTCATTCATCACCAGAACTAAAAATCCACTGAACCGAATGCGTTCAAATTTGGCAGGCATGTTCAGTTGGACAATTAGACGCGCGCTAAGAACGGATTTTAGGAACTTTTCAAGGATACGCCAAATATATAAGTTTTTCTATAGTTTTTCGGCGTTTTCTCAATTTTTTCGAGAACCAATCGGTAGAAAATGTTGATATTTGGTAGGTAGGTTCAGATAAGGTCTAGAAATGTTGTGTTAAGATATTTTTGAATTCCGTTCAAGGTTACGCCAGTAATTAGGTTTTTCAAAATTGTAGATGTATTGCGGGTCGCATATCTTCCGCCTTGATACGACCAATCCTTACTGTGAATTCAATGGTTCAACGATTATAGATGAACTAATTTGGAAGATATTGAATCAAGTTTCAAACTATGTCCGATATAGTTCCCAAGGCTACGCTCAATATTAGCGTTTTACTATTTTTCGGAATTTTCAGAGTTTTTCTTGGATTTTCGAGAATAAATTGGTAGAAAATGTCGAAATTTGGTGAACAGGTCCAGATTAAGTGTAGAAATGCTGTGTTCAATAAGTTTTGAATCCCTTCTGAACGGAATTTGCAGGCGAGCGAAGCGAGCCTGTTTGCCCCAGCCTACACTGACTGAGGTTATGCAGGCGAGCGAAGCGAGCCCGTTTGACTCACTGACACTGCTGATACTGTCGGGGGTCCAGAGGGCGGAGCCCCCCGGCTAGGCGGAGAAAGCGAGCGAAGCGAGCCTGCCGGCTAGTAATGGGATGTAATTATTATGCAATACAAGGTGTAATATTAGAAATGAGAATACGATAGCCTATTTGAAATTCGATGTTGATAAAATAATTATTCCATTTCACAGGAGACAAGGAGACACATCGATGATTGATAATAGTAAGGTGTGCGGCTCTCGTGTGGAAATGGCCAAGCCGAAGAGGGCTCGAAACACTATGGGCAACTGGAAGTACATTGTTAACACTGGTGACTACTCTCAATCACTCAGACTGGAAATGTGTTTGTAAGTTGAATTTTTTACTCATTTATTCATTTTTTATTCCTCTATCTAATTTTTTGGAGTGTCACTAATTCATTTATGATTTTTTTCGTGGCTTGATTTAAAATAATGAGTTGAAGTATTCAAGTATTATTGAATGAATTGGGGCCTGTTTTCTTTGAAATTGGATTTTATAAATTTAAGTTTTTCAAGTATGAGGAACCAATAATACATGAAGGAAGTTCATGATTCTTTATCAGTAGAGTATACCTACACTAATTGTAATTAGAAGCATAAATTATTATTCTAGTATATTGGCCTATTCACCATAATGGATAATTTTTCTACTATTATTTCTCATTTCTGATAGAGCCTTCATGAAAGCAATGCTGAGTTGATATGTCAAACATTTATTATATATGTAGAGTAATATTTATTCATATCTAGAATAAGAAATAAGAAATTCACTAAGTCGACAGTTGATTAGCAATTTTTAGCCAATCATTGCTGGAGATTGAAGAATTTCCAACTAATTCGTGCCTATCAAGTATGATTACATATTATTTAGCTATGAAATTTGTACTTAAGGATATGTAGGATATGTAAATTAAGAATTGTGAATTAATTTTGCAGCCTATAAGTTATAATTAATTATGATGATAAACTAAAGTGTTCAAATGATCTTATTATTTCAGCTATATAATTTGTACTTGGAAAGATGTAAGAATATTATTTATATTGTAAACTATAGTTTTGTAATTTTGCAGCCTATATAATTATGAAACTATATTATATAACTAATTGTTCAAATGATATTTAATTCCAGTTATAAAACATGTAGGAGAATGGTAAGTTGTGAATTGATTTTGCTTCTTTGCAGTTCATATAATATTATGATAGTAAACTGAAATGATGGAATAATTTCTTTGTTTCAGGAGACCACAGGCATCCTGTTCCTTTATTGCTCCCGGGGTGAGATCTGAATGCATGCAGGTCTACAATTACCATCGACTACTGACATGGGACCAGAATAATGGTCTTGCAATGGATATGTTCAAGGTAAATTTAGCGAAAAATATCCAACTACAAAATAAATGTTCATTCTGTCAGTATCACTATCATAGGGATTGTAATGTTGTTTCTCAAATGCTTAATGTTTCTGATATGTAGGGATGCTATACGTATTGAGATAGAAACGATCGCTATTTCTAAATTTTTGAAATATTGATCATTTTTGTTTTTTACAATCATTTCGAAAATGCCGGCTAATCGAGAAGTAGCTTGTCTAGACCAATGACAGACGTTCACTACTGTGATTGGTCCAAGCGTCTACCAATAGTGGTGCTTGACTGTTCGTATAAATACTGCAACTCTTTACTTTAGATTTGAGTTTAACAGAGGTTGATAATGGTTCAGCAACCGTATAAATTGGTAGGCCTATCTAGTGAATCTGTAGTGGGTTGATAGAGAGTAGAATTTCTTATTTTATGAATAGATGCTATTTATAGTTAATAAGAAGAAGTTAGTAAGTTAGAAGTAAGTAAGTAGTTAGAAGTTATCTACAATAGTTAGTTATGAGGATGGATATCATTGTGATAATGTATAAATAAATAAAGTAAGAAATAGGAATATTTATTATAAATATTACTCAAATTCTGATGTGACGATAAATGTATGAATAAATAATTAATGAGAGTATCAGCAATGTTTCTCGATCTGATAATGGCCATCACCACGCCGAAACACTGCTCGGTGTTTTTTACATTGAAAGTTCTTTGAAAAGTCACCAACTCTTCCATGAATACTTTCATATTTTCACGTTTTTCTCTCAATTGTCAGGTGCCAGTCTGCTGCTCGTGTCACATTCAGAACAACTTCATGAGCCAGCAACAGTCGCCTAGGCCGCCCATGCCCAGCGGGCTCCCCACCATGTTTCCCGAATCCGGCCCGGAGAGCAATTTCATCACACAAGAACTGATGTCGCAGGCCATGCAAAGGTTGCCTCCTGGTGTATTACAGGTACAAAAAAAAATTCACTTCTCCTCTTCTTCTTCTTCTTCTTCTTCTTCTTCTTCTTCTTCTTCTTCTTCTTCTTCTTCTTCTTCTTCTTCTCCTCCTCTCCAGTTTCTCAATCTTCAACTACTTTTCAATTTTTAATAATTTCTCACTATCTTTTACTTTTTGCAGGGTATGCGCATGCGCGGTGACATGAGCGCGCTCGGCCACCACAACATCCCCAAACGCGAATCGAACTCACCCTCCTCTGGTGGACCCCCCACCCACCGACGCCCCCAGGGGGGCATAATTCATCGCGGGCCACCCCTTCCCCTGCAAGAGGAGAGCCCCGAACAGCCCCCGCCACGCTATCCGCCCTATCACAACAATGTGCGACGGACAACGGCACTACGTAACCAATCAGCTGATCGAAGTGAGCTGTCGTCTGCTTCTTCAAGGTCAGTTGGAGGTCGACAAAGGCGGCGCTATCGAAGGATTATGAGAGTTTCGAAATAGGATTCAGAGTTAACGAATGTTAACTAATGATGATAACTACAGTGACTATATAAGTCACTGCTGTATTGATAACGAATTAAATAAAAAGAAATCATCCTCTTGAATTAAATAAGAGATCAGGGTGTCCCACGAAGGTTGTAACAGCCGGAGACTATAAATTCCGAATATGCAGAGTGTCTCACGAAGGTTGCTGTAACGATGAAGCTTTAAAAATGAAGGTTGAACAAAAAATGTCAAGTAAAGTTTTTTATACTGACCTTCGTTCTCCAGATGGATAGATTTTTCAAAATTCATTAAATATACCTACTTATTTATTTATTAATCTATTGACAAAAACACATTGGTTAGAAATAACAGGCTTCATATTTCAATACACAATTTTCATTCAAATATAGTCCAAAATTTGATGTTACAAGTCCAAATTTCTTTTCCAGCCGAAGGTTCCCAACTCAAGAAATGATCTGAAAGTGATAATAACAAGATATAGGCTAATAGAAGTGATAATAATAGAAGGGTTGATCCGAATTGATCACTTATAATCATGAATCGTCAATATCTCAAAAACTAGCGGTCAAATTTGAGTATAGCCCAAGGAAAATTTCTTTATAGAAAATAACGTATGTAATCAATTTTATATAGTAGAAAACGACTTGTATTTGAATGTAAATCTAGTAAATCACTTACTTTTGGCATATCACTTACTAAATTTATATTCAAATACAAGTATTCCGTCATAGAAAGCAAAAAAATTGATCAATAAAATCAATGTTTTTCGACTGTTACAACGTTTGTGGGATACTTTGTAGGCTATAGGCCCTGAATTACAAAAATGGAGAATAGGTTTAATCCATGTTCATGTTCATGTAATATTATAAATAATAATGAGAGTAATTCAAAATAAGTGGATAGTTTCTTGCCATGGAATAAACTCAGGTATTATAATGAGAAAAAATTAGTCAAGTAATAATTGAAAGTTTAACATTGTATGATGCAAGTTTCTGTAGGTAGTTTAACCCATAATAGCATGAAAGCATTTTGGATTGTGTGAGAGTGAATGAATTATCTTGAAATTTTTTGAAAGCGGAAATAATATCTCATTTTAGTAGTGTAGGTTGGAATGTGGTGGATTGAATAGATTTTATTGGAGAATGACTTTTTTCCTAATAAACTGGTTCTGTGCAAAGTTTGAAAAGGGAATATTATGTTGATGGTTTAGCGGGGATCATTTGAAGGGAATAGACACACAACTCACTGGCGGCTCGTGCCCACGGAACAGGTGAAGTGCCCGTATCTTTTACTATACAGAACTTCACCTGTTTCGTGGGCACGAGCCGCCAGTGACACAACTTGATTTCAGAGAATCTTTTGTACGCCGTATACTGAATTCAAGAGACTCACGTGAGTTCAACTTCATCTAAAATTCATGAGTTCTAAGATTTCATGAAACGGGAGTCAACAGGACAAATAAGTTATCATCTACAACTACCAATAAATTTTAGTAGTTGGAAGATGGAAAACAGAGTTTGCTTAAATGAAAGGTTATTGCGTGTAGAAGATTATATTGATGAAAACGAGATGTGGAATGGAATAAGTTTTTGGTAGTTCAGGAATGGATGAAGGGAATATATACTAATAGGGTATTGTCGATAAGAAAAGTAATTGATAATTTCACAATAATCGATTTCCTACTTGATCTAATACCTGTGTAAATAGTTTGTAAATAGCAACTATTTTCTGTTTCTAAACTTTCAGACAGAAAATACGCGCCAGCATACCTCTAACGCCCAACCAACGTCACCCCGAGTTGCCAGCTGACAATTTGTTGACGTCACAACTGTCACCTGTCACTTCCAGACCACCGGTGACGTCACAACCACAACTGTCACCAGTGACGCCACATCAACAACTGTCTTCAATGACGTCAAATCAACAGCTGTCACCCGTGACGTCACATCAACAAGTTTCTCCAATGTCGTCACATCAGCAATTGTCACCAGTGACGTCACATCAGCAATCGTCTCCTGTGATGTCACATCAGCAATCGTCTCCTGTGATGTCACATCAGCAATCGTCTCCTGTGACGTCACATCAACAGCTGTCACCGGTGACGTCACAAGTGACGGTAGCGCCATCGCGTCGCATTAACTACAGCTATCATCCGATAATTGATTTTTTTAAAACAGCCACGTCAGCAGTTAGTAATAGCGAGGAGAGGAGTATGGATAGGGCTGATTGGAAACCAGTTACAGAAGCGCTGATACTGCACAATAAAAAGAGGAAGGAGTGAAGATTTGGCGTGTAAAAAAGAATTTACAATATCAAATTATGAGAGAATCTATGGCGTGATAATTGAAAATTTAAAAGTGATAAGTAAGGAGTTCTCATGTTGTGCTCAAATGCCAAACAATGATTCGTGGACTTCCGATTTTTTCGCCCTTACAAGTTATACTGTAGTAAAACGCATAAAAATGGTCCAATGGAAACTGAAACAGCAGTCCCCATTCACCCTTCCCCCCGCTCAGCACCCATAGACGTTGCTGCTTCGTCAGGTGTATGTTGAAAATGTAAATTGATTTGTATTTATAATGAGTTGAATTGGTAACGTTGCAGCAACTCTCAATCTAGTGTAAAACACATGAAAATAGTCCAGTAATGCAACGTTGCCAACTTAGCTTTTAATGAAAAAAGTAAACTTACTCGTATATTTCTATAATACACCTGACGAAACGGCAACGTCTATGGGTGCGGAGTGGGGGTGATATTGTGCTCTCCTGCTCTAGTTCCATGGGGCTATTCCCATGCGTCCAACTCTAGAACTGAACGGATCTTAGCAAACATTAAGCTGTACTATTTCCAGTAGAATTTGGAAGGAAGGCAGAAAGTCAGTCATCCAGAAATCGGTGTTTGTGCAGAAAATATTGGGGGATCGAAATGTGTAAAAATCGAGGGTATTTAAGTAAAGTTATCATTGATGTCAGGAGATAATCTTCAATATCGAATAAAGAGATTTGGGCCAGTTCACGATTATAGTTTGTCCAAGCAAAGAAGACCCTCTGGCAAGATGAGAAGAAGAACTCCAGCTCGGTCAATATTGGTTCAAAAATTATTATTTGATCTCAAATTGTAGAAAACAATTTTAAGAACATATTTATAATTATTGAACAAATATTGACCAAGCTAGAGTCATGTCCTCATCTTGCCAGAGGGTCTCCTTTGCTTGAACAGTCTATACCAATTGAATTTAACCGCTAGGAGATGACGTTATTTAAAGGAGTCCTAATGCTCTGTAAAGTAGGAGGTCTTTATTAAGCCCTACTCAGTGCTAATTAGCTACAGATACTATTGGAATTAACTTTCTACAAATTTTAAACCAAAATTTGAAAAATTAAGTATTGAAATTAACTAAAGGTGCTGAGTGTTCCCGGTTCAATTCAATTTCAAGAAGATACATTCAAGATGATACCCATAATCAGAATTGTGTGTATCAAGAACTTCTAATAATACTGAAAATTCTTGAATCGTAATTGTAAATTTGATGACCTTCTTATCACCTTGAAATAAGATTCAGTAGTGAACACACAAATTCAAATGGAAACAGATAAACTTATAATTCCATAAGTAAAGGGTAGTATGAATGAGAATATAGAATCCTTATTTCCTGATAGTTTCTAATACAGTATCTGAGATTCAAAAATCTCCTTTCTATCTTGTGAAAAGTTTGCGAATGCGTATGATTTTCGTCGTTGCATGAAGTAGAATGAATAACAAACTTTAATGATGTACGTAGTGGAGATAATAATAAATATATTAATATTTAATTTTAATGAGGTGTGCTTGTTGGAAAATTAACAAATATTTTATTGCTTGCCATTACTTTGATAATAGTCGAGTTACTATATTAAATCTTGAGCTCAAAAGTATCACAATTTTTGTCAAACGGTAATTTCGTCAAACAACGACTTCATGTTAAAATTTGTACTTGAATTGATTGTTCCATTATGCACTGGCGGCTCGTGCCCACGAAACAGGTGAAGTGCTGTATAGTAATAGATACGAGAACTTCACCTGTTTCGTAGGTACGAGCCGCCAGTGCTATTAAGAGACTGATCAATCTGAAAACACATAATCTCATAATCATTCAATGCGATGTTTTGACGAAATATTAAGCTCACACTATGTTCATACTTATGGATTTATAATCATATAATCCTTATAAGCTATTAAGTGAATCATGTTGATATCTAACTCATTGTTTGTCATATCCATTGTAAACAAATAAAACCTTCTCCAGCTATTAATTTGTAACTAATTAGACACTAAAGTCAGCTCATGACAAGTTATTTGATTTATTTATTTTATGTGCGAAGTTGTGTGTATTCCATGATATTTTGTAAGTATTTTTCTTGTTATGGTGTATTCTGGAGAAATGATCAGTTTTCTCTAAAAGAAGAATTTTATGATGTGAACAAATAATGTAAATATTATATTAGTTGTAAATAATTTATTGTCAAGTTGAATATAAGTTTTTTACACAAATTTGGAGGTTTATTTCTTCCATAATCCTCATCACCTTACAGTTCCTGAAACTACATGCTACTTATGAATTTTAAACAGAACTACAAGATGTATTCTAGATTATCATTTAGTTGAAGTTGTTTTACGGATATAATAATAGAATACATCTGTTCACGAAAATGTATTCTAGGATATAGCTGACGCTCAACAGTTTTGCGGCTTTGTCTCTCTCTTGTACATAATGTAACCAACCAAGGTAATTAGAATAGAAAGGTATCAGTCATCAAAATCGTAGCCGGGAGAAAACCTTGAGTTGTGACGTTATCGGTACCCCAGCTGTGAATTTCCTAACTTTTAGCGCCGGCTAGGTTTGCTTAACAGCTGGGGTTGTGATGTCGTCAGAACACACGGGTTTCCTCCCGATTTTGATGACTGATACCAAGGTGTATAGAATAGTAGTAGAATACTACTCTTCTAAACACTTTGCACTGATACCTTTCTTTTCTAACAACCTTGGTAACGAACTAACAGCTGATGTGAAGCACTCATAATGTAATGTCTCATAATATGATTTCAAAAACATCATCTAGTCATGGCTAAATTGGCTCTAATTGAGAACATCAGCTGTAGGAGTGCACAAAGAGCAGACAAAACCACCTAACGTTCTGGCGTCAGCCGCCATAGTTGTGATCTCGAAAACCAGAATATATGTGTTTCAAGTAAATTGATAAATGCATTCTGGATCTTGTTCTCTTTGGTAGGCTAAATGATTTGTTGATCTCTCATTACAGTAGAGAAGTTAACTCCAAATCAATTTTTGAGAAAAAATAATCCTCTCGAATCTGAACTCTAAATCTTTTGTCTAATAACTTCCCAGATCCAGTTATTAAGACTCAAGTCAAAGAATATACTCCATATGGTAGGCTAAATGGTTTATTGATCTCTCATTACAGTAGAGAAGTTAACTCCAAGTCAATTCTTGAGAAAAAATAATCCTCTCGAATCTGAACTCTAAATCTTTTGTCTAATAACTTCCCAGATCCAGTTATTAAGACTCAAGTCAAAGAATATACTCCATATGGTAGGCTAAATGGTTTATTGATCTCTCATTACAGTAGAGAAGTTAACTCCAAGTCAATTTTTGAGAAAAAATAATCCTCTCGAATCTGAATCTAAATATTTTGTCTAATAACTTCCCAGATCCAGTTATTAAGACTCAAGTCAAAGAATATACTCCATATGGTAGGCTAAATGGTTTATTGATCTCTCATTACAGTAGAGAAGTTAACTCCAAATCAATTCTTGAGAAAAAATAATCCTCTCGAATCTGAACTCTAAATCTTTTGTCTAATAACTTCCCAGATCCAGTTATTAAGACTCAAGTCAAAGAATATACTCCATATTCACTCCGACTTCATGCTTTATACTCACTGCTCTAGTTAATGCAAGCTGAGAAGACACACTATTTAAAAGAAAGTCCACATATTGTCCTCTCATCTTGGGCGAACTACACAAATTGGACATCACTCCTACCACAAAACCAGGGATAATCGTCATAAAAATGAGGCAACCCTCTTACAATAGGGCATTTCATCACATAATAGACTAGAAAAATCTGTCAATCGTTGACATACCGAATAATACTAGAATAGTTAACAGGTGAATACGTAATTCTCAATAATAGATAGAAGTATGAAATAGAACATAATATGTGGAAGAATGAAATGTAGAATAGTATAGGTATTGATAGAACTTTATAAAATACGAAAATGCTCGTCAACATTCTCGGCGATTATTTTCATCTCCAAGAAAAGCAGAATTCTAAATGCCTGTCAATGAGAAGAATACCAACTACAGTGAGGCATTCTTCTCAAAATTATTATAAAATAGTTGCATACTCTTGTAATACTTGTAACTCTTTACAAGTCTGTGATCTGACAAGCATTGGTGAAAAGTGAAATTATTATTCTATTCCTGACAAAAATACCGCCGAATCATTGTTATAGCAGAATATCTATCACACAATAATGAACATGTCGCTGCTAAAAAGCGTACGCTGTCGTTAAAAAAAGTACAGCGGCTTTCTGACATGCGATACATGCTCATTACATGCCTTTTCGGCGTTTTATTTACGTAATAACGTTTCTTCAATGGAGGCGTAAACGTTTTTGTATTGATTACAGCTCATGTATATTATGTAGTCAAATAGAGTTCATATCTATCTATATATTGTTCGTGTACTGTAAGTATGTAATATGTATGTGATTTATTATCCTTATTACAACCTCTAATGTAAGCGGCATACATGAAAGACAAATAGCAAACAATTTTTAGTTAGGATTTTCATTTTGTCTAGGGGATTTTTTTCAAGTTCTCTTTTCATTTAACTAACAATACGGAGATGTTTTCTGGATTATAAAATTTGAGAAACAAGCTTCCGATCTTATTTGTACAATAACGGTGAAAGATTCAACAAAATCAGTCATTTTCAAAAAATAGAGAAAGTGTCATTATTGATCAATTGCTTCGGATTATGTTTCTTGGAGTGGAAAACATTGGCAGAAACAGAAATAATTTTACATACCGTAACCTGAAAGTTTTGGACTAGGTTTGCATACCTACCTAAATTCAGGAATTCAGGGCAAATGTCTGTTTCTTATGAACAGTGTATTGTTTTGTACTTGAGTGAATGATTAGATGGTGTTTTTTTAAATCAGAAGAGTTAATAGATGTTTTACATGAGCTGTAAGTAGGTTTATCATGTACAAGAGACAGACGAAACCGCCTAATTATTTGGCGTCAGCTACACCGTAGTAAAATCACTGGCGGCTCGTGCTCACGAAACAGGTGAAGTGCCCGTATCGTTTACTGTGCAGCACTTCGCCTATTTCGTGGGTACGAGCCGCCAGTGAGTAAAATACAATCCCATAATAAAGTACTGATAATACAGTATTACAGGATAATACAGTGAATACTCTCAATTTTACGCGGTAAAAGGTACAACTCACAATATTATATGTCTGCCCAGAAAAATACGTCAACCGTTTTATTGTAGAAATTCGTGGAAGCCGAGAAGACACACGGTTTTAATGTAAAATGTATTGTAGCGGCGTACCTTCTCATCTTGCGCGAACCACAGCTACATTATGCTTGTTATTAACCTGGTTGACCAGCCGAAAGAACCAATCTATGTTTTCAATAGGTTTCCATAGCCGTCTATGTTGAACAATTACATAATAATATGTAGGCCTCTCCCAATTATTAGAATGCTACCACTTATTTTTATGCTACACTTTCAAAGTTTGTCCAAACAAAGAAGACATTCTGGCAAGATGGGGAAATGACTCCAGCTCGCTCAATATTGGTTCAACAATTATAAATTTAGTCTCAAAATGTAGGAAACATTCTATTCTACAATTCGAGACCAAATTTATAATTTTTGAACCAATATTGAGCGAGTTGGGTTTATTTCCCCATCTTTCTAGAATGTCTTCTTTGCTTAGACAGACTAGTAACTCTACTGTGCTCGATTTATGATAACGCTCCACTTGTTCAGCTTTGTGAAGCTTGAATTAAACCTAAACCCATACTAAGTATTCTACAGTAACTGTTTATAGGCCTCAGTAATAAAGGTAGTATATACGGCTTCCTAGTAGAAAGGCTGCTTCATTGATAGAAACCCACTAATAATTAATTGCAAATCGTGAATTACACGTAAAGAAACTGAATGGAATGCGAAAATTGTATGAATAGTAGTCTATTACATGTCTCGTAATTATTGTTATGTATTGTCGGCTTGATGACATGCTCTGGTGAGTTAATATAGTCGGTATTATATACGTAAACTCCTTTTTTATTGAACAAATCGCTGGAAAAGTGAATGCTCGATATGCTTGATCGATTTGATATCAATAAAATGTGCTAAGTGAGTAGTAGGTGAAGTAGTTTCAGTAGATTGGAGATTGTTAGATTGATATCGTGGACAAGAAAAACCAATCTATCAAGATTCAAGTAGTTGAGGAGTCCGATCCCACTAGACGTCAAAACTGCAATCGTAAGAGAGTAGAAATGTACATGTTCGAATGTAAGCAGATCCTTCTTACATGATCCTTCTTACTTGGTACTATGTACATGTTCGAATTTAAGCAGTGGCGGATCCAAAACATGATTTCGTTTGGTGGTTTTTGGTGGCAAAGAGGATTATGTGGGAAACCTTCCAGAGGGTCTGGAGAAAAATTTGGAAAAATGTAACTGAAAACTCGTGTTTTTAGACAGTCTAGAGTTTAAAACCTTATAATTTTTTGTAATTTAAATCTATAGTTTCTAATTGGATCTATTCATTAAATATACAGAATGTTTCAGGAGAAATGAGTAATACTTCTCCAGGCAATTTCCTTACACCAATTAGAGAAAAACGTTCCATGAGGCTCACTCCCATAAAAGCTTTGTTATCGAGATAACAATTGCGGAAAATTGACATTTTTCAAAAAATATTAATTTTTCTAATTTCTTAGAGGCTTTATTTGGGTTCTACAATTATCAAATCCTATCCTATATAACATTAGCTGTGGAATTCTATTGAAGTTTGTAACTTCAACGGTTATTTGGGTATTGGTAATTGGGGAAAAATGCTTAAAGACACAATATTTCAACAATTAAGGGCATAGATCGATATGAAATCATAAATCTGAAATTTCAATAGATGGAGGTGGTTTCTTGAAATAAACAACTTTTTTATAATTATAATATTTATCACAGAGCAAGACTTCAGAAACTGTACAAAACAATTTAACACTTATAGCAGAGACAGGAAATTGTTGCGACGATTGCTTACTCGTTAATTACTTATTTATTTTACATTCACTATTACAAGTTGTTGAAATTTAGAAATGGAGAAAAAAATTCTCAATGCCAAGGCGCCCCCCAGGCCGCGGCGGCCAAGGCGATCGCCTCGGTCGCCTCGCCCACGCGACGGTCCTGGACTGCAAGTTTTTGAGGGATAAAAAGTACAAATTAGTCGTATTTATTTATTCAGTTAGCATGATTTGTTGAGAGAAGCTTGATTTTTTCAAAAATTATCCCTCAAGAGTGATACCCCAAAATCATCCATAGAGATCGTCATGAAAAATCTAATCACTGCCCAACTAATTGTTTCTAGAGCCATTTTTCTTATGAAACCCTTATTTGATATGCCGATAAGTTCCATAAAAATTGAAACATGGATTCACCGCTTGATTCACGAAACTGCAAGTCCAATCAAGCTTAAACCACGTTCAGTTGAACTCCTCTCAACGAGAAAGATTGGTATTCAACGAACAAGATATCGGGCTGTCCAACCAAATAGACACCATTTCGTACGGTGCAGCATAGTGAAAGTCGTCAGCCAATGGGATTGCGTTATGGGCGTGGACCTTGTTGGACTCGCACGCGATTGGTCGAAGCAGTTTGACGTTGTAGAGCTTGTCAGCTAGCGTTGAAAATGGCATCCACCAATAGAATTGAAGAGGGGCGTTCCTCGAGTAAACTGTTTGTTTCTCACATTCATCGAATCTTTTTCTTCAAATTTGATTTTTTAATATTGTTTCTAACTGGATAAGTTCACGGATACTGGATTACATAACGTGTATTCTAGTAACCGTGGATAAAGCTGTGATAGTGAATATCAAGAAGAAAAATATTGTACATTAATTGATAGTTAAGATAACCCTGAGAGTTTGATAGCGAGATTTTCAACAAATGGTTCTAAAGTTGAAGGTGTATAGAATAAACTTATCAATAAATAGATGAATTAGTATTATAACAAGAATAGTGACCATTTACACGGAAATCTTATCTAATTAAATCACTGTAAAATGACGTCATCCAACAGAACTGATGAACAAAACAGAAGTCAATAAAATAATATTATTTCACAGTGAGTTCATCAATTCACTTGTTGAGAAGTTGAGAACGTGATATTGTGGTTGTTATCCTCATTAAATGATATGGTTTGACAATAACTTTCAATTTAATAGTTGACTCAATTTGATTCCTTGACGACAATAATTATCATGTACTATTCATTCCACAAAGTAAAATTAGTTTTTTCAAACCACAAACAAGAAGATGCAAGTTGAGAGCATTTATTTAGAATAGGAAAAATGAAAAGTCTGAACCCCTAGGAATTCTAACAACAAGTGGATCTATAAAAAGTGAAATTGTTTTAGAGAACAATTGAAGGTGAAAGTACTCACATCACGAAAGGTATTAATGAAACTTTTTATTCGTGACCAACAGATCATTACCAGTGGTAAACGCGTATCAGGTGAGATGTGAACTAACATCTACTGTCTCCAATCTATGGAGAACCCATAAAATAACTCAGAACCTGAGATCCCTTCAGGAGTTTCCGAGTTTGTAAGAGCAGTAAGTGATGAGACAATAAATTCTCAATTAGTCTAGCAGCTCAGATATAGTAGACTGTAAATATATTGTAATTTATAGATATATAGTACATTCAGCGTATAGTATGGAATAAGTTCAGTTAGTCTAGGCCTATACTAATAGAGACTTTATAATTATACTGTGAGTGTTCAGTTTCTGTAGTCTATGCCACGGATACTAGGATACTAGAATGTGTTCTAGTATCCGTAATCTATGTTATAGCAGTGAATATAAAGTATACATATTCTCTACATATTCTTTGGTTATAGTCTGTCCAAGAAAAGAAGACATTATGGCTGGATGGGAAAATGACTCCAGCTCCGTCAATATTAATTTACAAATCACAAATTTTGTCTCAAATCGTAGATCAGAATGTTTCCTACATTTTGATAATTGAGAGGAGCGAAGCGAAGCTCTAATGGATTAGGAAAGTCACTCTTTGTATAACTACTCCTCCGGAACCGCTCGACCGATTTGATTCAAACTTGCCATGGTGATAGTAGACATGGACGACCAGGTTATAGGCTATAGAGCATTTTGAAAATTGGCATATAAGGACGAAAAAAGGAAAAAAAGGATTGCTTACACACTATTACTATACACATTATTCATGCTATATTCATGCTCTCTGCAATGCAGGATTGCAACCTAACATCAGTTTTGAGAAACGTTCCTGGTCAGAAATGACCATTATGCTCTTGAAATCATGTTGGTATCACTGGCAGAATCATCTCCTCATCGAACCCTCATAGCCCAGTGGTTAGCGACGTGTACTACTATTTCACTGCTTACCAATCAGGGGGTTTCGAAACCTGAGTAGAACATTTCTTTTTTTGCCGATTATTTTCAACTTAGAACAACTTTTAATATTATTTTATATAGAAATAAAAGAAATAAACGACCTTTTAAGATTTGTTTGGTTAAGAGAAAATTAAATTTAAAATTGAAAATTGAAAATTAAAAATTGAAAATTGAAAATTGAAAATAAAAAATTTAAAAATTGAAAATTGAAAATTGAAAATTGAAAATTGAAAATTGAAAATTGAAAATTGAAAATTGAAAATTGAAAATTGAAAATTAAAATGAAAAATTGAAAATTGAAAATTGAAAATTGAAAATTGAAAATTGAAAATTGAAAATTGAAAATTAAAAATTGAAAATTGAAAATTGAAAATTGAAAATTGAAAATTGAAAATTGAAAATTGAAAATTGAAAATTGAAAATTGAAAATTAAAAATTGAAAATTGAAAATTGAAAATTGAAAATTGAAAATTGAAAATTGAAAATTGAAAATTGAAAATTGAAAATTGAAAATTGAAAATTGAAAATTGAAAATTGAAAATTGAAAATTGAAAATTGAAAATTGAAAATTGAAAATTGAAAATTGAAAATTGAAAATTGAAAATTGAAAATTAAAATTAAAAATTAAAAATTAAAAATTGAAAATATAAAAATTGAAAATTGAAAATTGAAAATTGAAAATTGAAAATTGAAAATTGAAAATTGAAAATTGAAAATTGAAAATTGAAAATTGAAAATTGAAAATTGAAAATTGAAAATTGAAAATTG
This sequence comes from Sogatella furcifera, assembly GCA_017141385.1. Lineage (NCBI taxonomy): Eukaryota > Metazoa > Arthropoda > Insecta > Hemiptera > Delphacidae > Sogatella > Sogatella furcifera. The sequence continues at coordinate 27,263,984 of CM029556.1, forward strand.
AAAATTGAAAATTGAAAATTGAAAATTGAAAATTGAAAATTGAAAATTGAAAATTGAAAATTGAAAATTGAAAATTGAAAATTAAAAATTGAAAATTGAAAATTTTTTTAATCGGTAAAAAATGTTGATATTTGGTGGGCAGGTTCAGATGAAGTCTAGAAATGTTGTGTTAGAATACTTTTGAAATCCGTTCAAGATTAAGCAAGTAATAAGTTTTTAAAAATTGTAGATATATTGCGAGTTGCATATCTTCCACCTTGATACAACAAATCCAAATTGTAAGTTCAATGGTTCAGCAAGATTATAGATGAACTAATTTGGAAGATATTGAATTAAGTTTTAATCTATGTCCAATATACTTCCCAAAGGTTACACTTCATATTAGCGTTTACTATTTTTCAGAGTTTTTCTTAGATTTTTTGAGAACAAATTGGCAGAAAAAGTTTGAAATTAAGTAAACAGGTCCAAATTAGGTCTAAAAATTCTGTGTTCAATAAATTTCTAATCCCTTCTGAACGGAATTTGCAGGCGAGCGAAACGAGCCTGTTTGTCTCAGCAGACACTGCCTTTACTGTCAGGGGTCCAGGGGGCGAAGCCCCCTGGCTAGGCGGAGAAGGCAAGCGAAGCGAGCCTGCCTGCTAGTTCTGATTAAATGGTGCCTGATTTGTCAGGATTCAATGATAAATATGAGATATGACTATTTTAATTTTAATTTCAACCTTTCACATTCAATATGGTAGTTTGGAAAAACTTAATGAGTAATACGGCCAGCGGCTCGTGCATAAGTGTTTCTCTTGATGCAGCAAAATCACTCTTTGCGTACTGTTACACAAATAACTATATTGTACTGTGTGAAGGAGGCAAAATGGGTTTTTTACCTGATGTCCTTATTAATAAAATTATTTATTTATTTGCATTCATTCAATATTTCTCAACATGCTAACAATCAATGGAAGCTTGTTGTGGAAATACACCAAAATTTTGCCCAAATTTTATCCATTAGGCTTATTTTTCGCAATTTTTCAAGTTTATATTGATTTTCCTTTATAATTTGCTACTGAATAATTATTTTAAACAATCAGAGCACATTTGAGACCAAAAAAGGTACGTCAAATGCTGTATTTACAAAGTCGAACCACTCATAGAGGAAATGACTCCAGCTCGGTTAATATTCTTTGAAAAATATTGATTTTGTCACAATCGTAGGAAAAATTCTGACCTTCAATTTGAGCCCAATCAATATTTTTTTAACCAATATTGACCAAGCTGGAGTCATTTTCTCATCTTGCCTTATTTTATCAAAATAAACACTCACTTGAGAAAACATTCACTTAAAGGTTGTTGCTCATATTTTATATTCTCATTTCATAACATTACATGGTAATAGAATGAGCCACTTTTACCATCAGCTAGGTTTAGATAGGCTTAAATACCGGGATCAAATTTTCGAGTCCACACGCTTCAAAAACTTTTGGACAAAAAGAAAGCTCGCTCCGCTCAATTTGCGGCTGCCTCCGCATGCGCTTCCGTAGTAAATTTAAAATGGTTGGAATTAAATCTGATCAATCAGACAGATTCTCAACCATTGAAAACATTCCAATCGTATTTTCAAAAATAGTCAGTTAATTGGATAAGTTTTATCTAAATGTTGCTCACTTCTTTATATCACAAACTGTTCTTTTTAACTCTTTGTATCATCTTCTTTATCCACTTTTGTTCTCATCCTCTACTCAATTATAGAAGATCCTGTTTATATTTTCTCTTTCATCGAAAGTTTATTCCTTTAAAGGAATAGGATCATCAAAGACACAATCATCTGAAACTTATTTGTTAAGGACACATGGAACGTTACAAGGACACGTACATAGGTACATATTTCATCTCCTTCTCCTTTTTACTCTTACTCTTCCTTTCCCTCTTCTTATGCTATCACTCTTCTTCACGATTTTCTATCACGATTCTTCTCTCTTGTATTTCTCTTCCTACTACGGTTCTTTTATCTTTAGTCTCCGTTTCATCTTCTCTCTAAAGTCAGTCAGTTCGTGTAATGAACCAAATATTATAATTGATCATATACTATGTCATGTTCTCCTATAGAGAACATAATATAATATCTTTATTCTTTATTCTTTCTTTACAATTGCGACTTGGTTTCCAAGTATTTTAAGCAAAGGATGAATGAGTGATGATGAATGATGAAGGTTTAAGATGTAGGTTATACGTATATAGATGGTAATAGATGTATAACATATAACTATTATCGTGTAATAGCGGCCTTATTGCACTATTTATTATTCACCTATCTCCTACTTTTTTCCCCTTCTGTATCCTTCTTCTCTTTTCCTCAAAATTTTTCTCTCATGAAACCCTCTTTTCAATTTTCAATAACCACGGCCGGGAAGTCGATAGAAAAGTAGAAGACTCACAACATGCTTAAAACGTTCAAGATTCTCCAGGAAAATCTGTGCTAATGGATGTTCAACACACATAAATAATTCATTTTCATTCAATTTATTAGTTGGCTACATAATTACTTATACATTTCAAGAGTTCAAAGATGAAAACATAGATAGATCTAACTGAGAAAAAAGGCTCAGATATTTCTATCTCTCTTCCACTCTTCTTTAGAGTGGAAAATCTAGATTGAAAATGAATAAACCTAGAGAACGAATTCACAATTTATCATATACTATAGTAGTTGTGAGCTAAGAAATGAGACAAAACTCCAATCTCTCACTATTTACTTTCTCCTAATCATTACGTCCATTGATGAAAAAAATTCACTCACTATGCATGAAATGAACTACATTGTCCATTGATAAAAGGGTATTAAACGCGTGTAGTATTCTTAGCCTATGTGGCATTGGTACGTTGTCAAAATGATAATACAAGTGATCTATATGAGTTTATTACACATGAGGACATTCTCTGGTCATGTATGAATGTGAAATGTAGAGCATATCGAAATAATTCGATCTATTTGGAAATCAGATCTAGATTTGTTCATTCTAAAGAAATCTATTCAAATTTATCAATAAGTGAGTATACATGGAATGAAATGATAAATCTTCAATTAATTCTGAATATTGAGCTATCTACATTATCAAGCTATGTACTCGAAATTGTAAAGCCTAATTCCATTTCAAGGATACAGGAAAAATCTAGTAGTAGGCTAATTTTAGAAGATATCAAGAACGGGAGAAGACCATTTTATCCTGAAATTATAACATCACTGTCAGCATTACAAATAAATATTGAAGAAATGTATTATTATTTATGCATTATTATTTATGTATTATTATTATTATTATTATTTAAATATATTATTGAGAAATGTATTATATTTCTCGAAGTAATCAGAAAAAAGTGAACGAAATACACCTGTATCAAGAATTAGAAATATAAAGAACTTAATCACAAAAAATGACGGCTTTAACAAAATTTGTTATTGCACGTAAGACAATCGGAGTTCAACCAACATCAAAATTAAAATAATATCATTTCAAATACTTCACCCGAAGTACACGCTTTTTAATAATTGTTCGGTGGTTATTCTACTAGCCTTGTGATGTGATAGATTCTCTCAGTTGTCTATACAGTATGCAGTAGTAGGTTTGTATTAGTATTTTAGACGAATTGAACGGAAATTAGGTTGAATTCAACAAAGAACGTAAAATTCCGCAACGTAATAATCCTCTATTGGATTGATATGACGGCAGTTTATTGACTATAAAAGCAGTTTATTGGTTTTCATCGTATTGTTTTCTCTTGTTGACGTCATTTTACAGACCAATTTGATAGGTATTTGTGCACTCGGCCGCATTACATCTATAATTAATCGTGCAACATGAGAATCATCAACATCTCTCCGTCTATTACTGTGGGTTAAGTGGAAGAGGGGGCTTGCATGCCTCAACTTCGCCCACATACTCTTGTAAAATTTTTACAAAGTGTAAATAAAGTCATTTTATTCATCCATCTATCTATCTATCAGTTTAACTGTTTCCCTATTTGTATTTTGAGCTATAACTCTTCTTCGCATATCCACAAATCAAAACTCATCAAAAGATTGATTTTATCTCCAATTTTCTCACTCACGTGTGATACAACTAGCTGGCTTGACATGTGTATTGATGTGCCATCACACGTATGATCGGTCACTTCAGAAACACTCACTTTCTACAAAAGAGATAGGAATTTCTCCTACTAACTGCTACAGTTTGCGCTAGCTGAGAAGAACTCTGTAACAATGTAAAGTGTATTTAAACGGCGTATCTTCTCATCCTGCGCGAACTGCCACCTCCGGCTGTATCAATTTGTTCAAATGGCAATTACATTTTGTAATTTTTCCACTCTTTCTTGTAATAGCGGTTACTCCCACTTTCGCATGCAAGTCACTTTCAGTTTCAAACTGTTTTGTTGCTTGAGAAGGACTTATTTTCAAGTTCAAGTTGATCCAGTTGCCGGAGGCTTAGAGAAGAGATGAATACTAACTTGATTTCAAGTATCCATTGATAATAGAATAGAATAGAATAGAATAGAATAGAATAGGATAGAATAGAATAGAATAGAATAGAATAGAATAGAATAGAATAGAATAGAATAGAATAGAATAGAATAGAATAGAATAGAATAGAATAGAATAGAATAGAATAGAATAGAATAGAATAGAATAGAATAGAATAGAATAGAATAGAATAGAATAGAATAGAATAGAATAGAATAGAATAGAATAGAATAGAATAGAATAGAATAGAATAGAATAGAATAGAATAGAATAGAATAGAATAGAATAGAATAGAATAGAATAGAATAGAATAGAATAGAATAGAATAGAATAGAATAGAATAGAATAGAATAGAATAGAATAGAATAGAATAGAATAGAATAGAATAGAATAGAATAGAATAGAATAGAATAGAATAGAATAGAATGATTTATCAAAAATAGGAAATGTAATATAATTCAATAGAAAATAGAAATGATCAGATGAAAATGATAACTTATCAGTTATCGACTATCAGTTATCAGCTATCAGTGTAATTAGTTGAAGTGAATTTTCAAGATAACGTAATTACATGGATCAAAGTCCTGTAGTAAAATAAAGTATGATCTGTCCAAGCAATGGAGACCCTCTCGCAAGATGAGAAAATGACTTCATCTCGGTCAATATTGGTTCAAGAATTATTGATTTGGTATCAATCGTAGGGAACATTCTGATCTGCAATTTGAGAACAAATCAATATTTTTTTAACCAATATTGACCGAGCGGGAGTCATTTTCTCATCTTGCCAGAGGGTCTTGCTTGGACAGACTAATTTATAATATTTTCTGATTTAATATTGATTAAATTTTAAGTTGATTTAATATTTTTCAATATTATTGGTTGATAAACGAAGGAAGTTTGATTCAAGTAATCAAGGCATTGAATATTCATTTCCTATTTGCAATGCGTTTTAGTGAAACGTGATAGAAATCACTGGCGGCTTGTAACCACAAAACAGGTGAAGTGCATGTACCATCGAATAATAGAGCTCTAATCCTAATTCCTAGGATTCTCTTTGCTTTTACTGTACAGCACTTCACCTGTTTCGTGGGCACGATCCGCCAGTAATAGGAATGTGAAAACGTAGCTAAGTTATTTTAATTTAGCTAACGCCAAAAAGGCGATTTCGTCTGTCTCTTGTACGTGATGCAACTTACTAACAGCTGATGTGTAGCATCTACTATCTCTTTTGATTTCAAAAACATCATCTTGGCATAAAATAACTTAATCACAACTCTACTCTCTGACAACATCAGCTATCTGAGATTGGAGTTCACGAGTAGCAGACAAAACCCACTGGCGGCTCGTACCCACGAAACAGGTGAAGCTCCCGTATCTTTTACTGTACAGCACTTCACCTGTTTTGTGGGCACGAGCCGCCAGTGAAATCGGTTTTTGTCAAAACCTATAACTTTTTGGCATTACTAAACGTGAAAAGTACTCCTTCAAGATGTAGAAGATTAAGAAAATGAAATGAAAGATTGCATTCATTTTATTCGAACAACTATTCAACAAGATGACAGAAAATTATTATCGAAAGGCCAGAAGTTAATATCATACTTAAGTGATGTTATTTTAAACATCTGATGACAATTACAAGCTTTTTCTGCGTACTTTTTCGAGCATTACAGTTACTTCTGTATCATTATGGACTTGCTAAAGAAACTAATCGTACATGTTTAGACCTTTCTCTCTGCCTTAGAATTTTGATCCATTACGATATACATGGATGAAAGTGGAGAAAGTAGTGAACACTCAAAAAATCCGAAATACTGAGGAAATGAACTTGAGTTACAAGTTGGAAGAGGTACATTTCCTCAATAATAATTATTATTTTTATTAGAAAGCCTTACGATCTCCCATTATCTCAAATTTTAACAGAAATGAGGAATTTTTCTACAGTTTAATACCTGCAAAATATATTATAATTTGTATTGATATTGATATATCATGATAAATACATAATGCACTGGCGGCTCGTGTCCACGAAACAGGTGAAGTGCTTTACAGTAAAAGATGCCCGTATCTTCTACTGTACAGCACTTCACCAGTTTTGTGGGTACGAGCCGCCAGTGCATTATGTATTTATCAATATAAATACAAATTATAATATATTTTGCAAGTATTCAACTGTAGAAGAATCGCTCATTTCTGTTAAGATTTGATTGAACTACAAGCTATTGAAAATGAATTACCTCATTACCTCCTGATTTCATTTAATAAGCTATTATTATTATTTTCAACAATAACTTGTTAAATATAACTTACTGACAACTGAACTCATCAAGTCATTATTTACATACATAACTACAAGAATTTTCATCACTAATGTATATTCAAGTCCAAATAGAATGCAGGCCTAATTACAAGGAACTAGTGACTGGTCTACTTTTTCAATTTTTTAAACTCAACTCCCTATTTAATAACATTTTTACTGCCATTGTTTGTCATGCAAGTGCATTGTCTTTGGTTGTCAGCCAATCATGATTAAGCCACTAAAAGTTAATAGAGATCGCATGATTAGCAATAATCAATTTCTTGCAGCATTCACTTGTAGCGGAATTTGAGCTGGTCGATATTTGATCAGAAAAATTGGGGCACAGGTTGAAATTGGTCCATATTGACCTTCAACCCAATTGAATTCTTATTCAATTTTCAATGTTTTGTATAGCAAAAATTAAGCGTTTCTTGGTTGTAGGCTCTATAAGGACAGTCGGCGAGCTGTCTGTTAGAACGTATCGGAACTGGAGCAGCCCAACTCTACTAATCCTTCTAACCAACTAATTAGTCACTATAAAAACACTGAACTCCTCATAGAATAAAATTAGACAATCATTATGATGTTGGAAAATAAGAGAATTAGAAGCTTCTTCGGATACTTGGATGTATATATTCAACCATCCATCAGATTCAACGAACCAAGTCTTTCATCCAGCTGTGAAAATTTCCCGTACGGATTTCCATCTCAACTTTATCCTTTCCTCTTCCTTCATCCACATACTTTTTACAACTATTTTTCATTATCTTCTCTTCCTTTTCATTGTTTTACTCATTCTTCTCCCTTCTCTCATTCACCCTGTCAAATTTATTATCTCTTCTTTCACCTCTCCGATCCACTAATCTACCTTGTACTATCACGTTACCTTTTTTACTTTGTTCAGCAAGTTATTGGAGTGATTGAAATTTTTAATTTTTCAGATTTTATCGTTGTTTGTCTAGCTGACGGTCTCATCTGCTCATCCTTGTTCGCTCCAACTAGGAGCAAAAACTCATAGGGCACGTTCACACTACGCGAGTCGACTTAGTCGACTTGTGAAAAGTGAATCCACGCTTCTACTTGTGCATGGCTAATGGCGAAGTGTGTAAGTGCTCTTACTAAAATTACACTTTTTTAACTGAATCTCTTCAATCATCTAGACTTAATTTTACTCCTCTTCTCTTATCTTTCATTCTTTTATCACCTTTTTTCTTAGTTTCCCTCACGCTTGACCGAGCCCGTGACCACCGAACCAACGAGCATTCAGCCAAACCAACATTATTTCCCTCTTTCTTCTCTTCTCCTTCTTCTTCTTCTTCTTCTTCTTCTTCTTCTTCTTCTTCTTCTTCTTCTTCTTCTTCTTTCTTCTTCTTCTTCTTCGTCATTTTTCATTCATCTTGTCTTCTTCTTCCTACCTTCTTCTTCTTCGTTCTTTTCCTTCTTCTTTTTCTCATCATCGATTTCTGTTTTTCTTCTTCCTTCTTCTATTTTCCTTCTTTTCCTTCTTCTTCTTTTCTTCTTCTTTTCTTCTTCTTCTTCTTCTTCTTCTTCTTCTTCTTCTTCTTCTTCTTCTTCTTCTTCTTCTTCTTCTTCTCCTCCTTCTTCTTCTTCCTTCTTCTTCTTCTTCTTCTTCCCCTCCTCCTCCTCTCTCTTTCTTCTTCTTCCGTCTTCTTCTTCTTTTCATTCATCTTTTCTTCTTCTTCCTCCCTTCTTCTACTTTTTCCATCGTTCTTTTCTTCTTCTTCGTATTTTTCTCCATCATCGATTTCTTATTCTTCTTCTTTCTTCTTCTTCTTCTTCTTCTTCTTCTTCATTCTCCTCCTCCTCCTCTTTTCTCTTCCTTCTTCCTCTTCCTCTTCTTCTCCCCTCTCTTCTGATTTCTTTTTCCATCATCTATTCTTCTCTCTTCTTTCTCCATCATCTTCTTTTTCATTCTTTTCTCCTTCTTTCTTCTTCTTCCTCCTCTCTTTTCCCCCATCTTCTTCTCCTTCTCCTTCCCCATATTCTATTCTCTTCTTTCTATTCTCCATTTCTTCTCTTCTTCTCTTCTATTTACTTCTCATTCATCATTCTCTTCTATTTCTAATTCCACTACTCCTTTTTTAATCCTTCTTCTCCTATCCTTCTTTTTCCTCTTCCTCAAACAACAGTAGCTACTGATTCACTGTCTTAACTGAATCCACATACAAACACTAAAATCAGATTCCTCTGAAATCGTCACCGCTTGGAGAAAGGCACCACGTAGACCTGTCTACCCGCCAGTAAAAGTGATCCCGATATTCCTTCATTACACCGCCGTTCGTCGCACCGTTTCCCTTTCACCCGTCTTTCGTCACCCCTTCCACCTCTCTTCATGCTCTCACTACATCTATCTCCATCTCTTTTCTTGTATGCGTTCCTTCGATCTCCGAATTGCGTTCGGTTTTCATTCGGTTTGCGTCGGACTTACGCGAGAGACGCGCTTTTTTACGCGGTTAGAAACTGTTTACGATCAGTAGTAGTTCGAAATTTTTTAAAAAAATAACTTGGAAAAAGTAGTTTTTTGAAGTAGTTTTGTTTGGAAAACGTATTCACACGTGGAAGAAATTATCAAAAAAACTATTGGAAAATCGAAGGTTTAATCATCGACTTTTCAAACAAACTATTTTCTTAGAAACTTTATTCATTCGTTAGTAGTTTTGTGAAATTCGTTAGTTGTTTGAGAAAACTAATATTCTGCCTTGTTTGTTAAACCTCCTCACGTGCGAATTTGTTGTTACCGATTTTGCAAAAAGTATCGAAGCATCGAAGTTTGAAGCATCATCATCTTTTCGAACTATCTTGAAATTTGTTGGTGGATTCTCGAAAAATTTGTGTTTTTATATAATTTTAGAAAACATGAACTAGAAAATTGAGTGTTTTTTGAAATCCTGATGCTTCGTAATGTTTCTGAACGGAATATAAGATAGAACAGACCTATGTGTTTTATCTGTAATTGAATAGATTGTGAACAATACAGAACTGAATAATTTGCAAAAGTAAGAAGTCATTTTATTTCTAGTTTCTAGTGACGTTTTCACGGTTTCCGTGTTTTCTCAACTATTTGTACGTTAAAAGTGTTGAATTTTATCAAATATCGCGTTACTGAGTGCTCTAATAAGTGATTATTTATTGAATAACAAGTGTTACATTTCTCTTCCAATCTGGATGGCCAGTTGTTTTTCGAAGACCTTCTGGGACTTATTTTAGAGGTCGCAAGTCTGCTGTACTATTTTATCAAACATCTTATTGAGGACTTGATAGGATATACTTATTGAGCATGGTGCTGTTGAGGGTAATGTATATTATTTGATCAACTGAATAACATATTTGAACAGAAACTCAATCACTATTGAAGTTCATTATATATTTATTGATGAAATATTACAATTGCAATCATAAATTCATCAACTTATTCTATCTTATAAATAAAGATGAATAAATATAATAAAAATTAATTATATTCAGTTACCAACATTATGTTCAGAGCTCAGAACAAAATTTGAGAGCTCTGAAATTGTAGTCTCAATGAGCCTGAATAAATTCATTTAAATTAACTCTTCTCGTGACTATGAAACTCACTTAGATTCACTAGAATAAATTTAGAAAATACCTGGATACCTGGTAGGCTACCAATCAAAATATTCAAATGAAACTTGATATGAAACTATTGAAACCGGCTTTCTTTTACAAACATCATACAATACACTCGTACAATAACTATCAATAAGTACGTAATTCGTTTTATTACTTGGTATTCAACCCTTTATTTACATAGTTATTGAGTATATGCAAGCTTGATGGAAAAAATATTAATAATTTAAGACGATTTTGTCACTTTATCAGTCTTAATAAAGGGATGAAAACAAAATTGGGTAATCTGCAGAATACCAGCTTACCAAAACTCAATTCATTTTATTGAGTAAATCTGGAATTTTATCCAATAAGCAAGATTTTTATTCGTACTGTTTAAACAATTGTAGTAGCTAGACAGTTTTTAAACATTTCTACCCAATTTTAATTCCTTTTCCTCCAAATAATGAATTGAATAGACTGAATAGAGTTTCTCCGGATTGTATCAATTAGATCCACATTTTCCAATGAAAGTTTTCGAAAACCTTAGTATGATATTTGAATTTCACTTATGTTCTTATTCTTTCATAGCTCATTTGTGATCACAAGTCCATGAATACACATAATTATCACTGGCGGCTCTTCCCCACCAAACTGGTGAAGGGCTGTACAGTAAAAGATACGGGCACTTCACCCGTTTCGTGGCTACCAGCCGCCAGTGATAATCATAGAATAATTATCAAAATAATAGCTCAATTCTCACTTTACAGATTCTCAACAGACTTTCATAGATGAGTTACCCAATTATTCAATGGAACTGATCATTTTCCAACAAAAGTGTAACAGTGATCTAGTTAGTGAAAAAAGAAGATGATCCTCCACTTACACAACTGACAGTTTATAATGATAACCTAGTTAATCTAGTGACAATTAACAACTAAAATAGACTCTAATCATGCAAACAATGCGTCACCTGTTCCTTTACCTGTTACTGATAACAGTTACCTGCGAGTCACAGCTAACCGATAGCAGTGATCACAGGAGAGACGATATCAATGTGCAAACAACGGAAAAAGAGGGAAAACTACATGTGGGGGAGGTGGGGGAGGATTTACCCGATAACGGTGATGAGGGGAGTAACAGTTACCAACAGAGTAACGGTGATGAGGAGAGTAGCAGTTACCGAGGTAACAGTGATTCGTCGTTGACGCTTGATCAGTTCGGTATCAATTTCTTCGATGAACCGCTAAATAATCACGGAAATGGACAAAGTTTAGCGGTTTTTAACAGTTATAACAGCGACGATCACCTAATCAACGTTCAGCCGTCAACTGAGTTATGGGCATCGACAATTAACGCCGGTCAAGGCGATAACGGTGGTTTAACAAGTGGTGACAACGGTTTCTCGGTTAACAATAATCAGGGTGATAATATTAACGGGGGTTTTAATCGTCAGAAGGAGTTTTCCGCCAACAATAATGTGAAAAATCAAGGTGTGGAAAGTGCGTTTTTCCCCGGTCAAAATGACTTTTCCAACAACAAAAATACTCCTGTCAACATTGGATTCTCAATTAGCCTCAACGATTCTCCCAACAATGTGAAAAATAGTAATTTTGAAGGAAATAATAAAAGATTTACAAACAGTGATAATGTTTTCAACCTGGAAAACAGGAAAAGTTTTGAAAATAGTGAGTTATCCATCAATTTGAACGATTCCCCCAGCGTGACAATTCAAAAATCTCATGAAACTTCTGAAGGATTTACCAGTAGTGAGAAAAGTGATTTTTCCAATAGCAATGAAAACCCTGAATCTAATAATGGTGATAAACAGAAAACCCAATTTTCTCCATCAAATGTTGTCAATACCGGTTCAAAACAACAGAAAGATCCAGTAAATAAATTTGAAATAGTGGGAACAGATAATTTGGTAAAATTCGTTAATCGTCAGATAGAAGAAGATGGAACACCTAGCAGTAGCAATAACAGGTATTTCTTGTCACAGGTAACAGATAATTCAAAGCAGTTTGGAACGGATACTATACAAAACTACAATGTTAAACCGAAAAATGGAGCAGATAATTCACATAATTTTAATACTAGACCAAGAAATGGAGGAAATAATGAACCGACATTCAATACTCAATTAAGGAATGGAGAAGGTGATGTTTATGGAAAAGATTATCTACAAAACTTCAATACCCAACAAGGAAAAGGTGCGAGCAATGTTTTTGGAACGGACATTTCAAGGAACTACAACACCCAACCGCTCACAAACAATGTTTTTGTAACAGATAGTTCACAAATCTACAATCCCCAACTAACCGCCGTTAAAGATAACGTCTGGAACGAGGCCGCCCTACTAGACTCCGTCTACAATAACCGGAGATCACTGGCGCTTCAGCCGTTTAACGCCGGTTTAATCCTGCAACCGCCCGCTAACTTTGACGGCGACGTTAACTACGAGTACGGAGGTAGTCTGGGAGGAACTCGGGTTAACCTTGATGGAGGTGTTAAGGAGGATTTGAGAAATAGTGCTCCCAATATGTACTGGTACCCTGGTGAGATACCAGGGTCACAGGGTGGTAAAAGGTATCCTGGGGGAGGGAAGAGGAAGAGGAAGAAGGAGGAGAAGGTGAAGGAGGACGCGAGGATAAAGGAGAGAGGAAGACATCGTGAGAAAGATGAGGAGGAGGAGAGTCGTGAGGAAGAGGAGGAGGAAGATAAAAAATCCTCCTCCAATGAACAAGATAATGATTCGTCTGCATCTAATGAGGAGGATGAACAAGTGGAACAAAAGAGAGAGAGCCCGAATGAGGAGGAGAGAAGTGGTGAGAAGGAGGAGGAACAGGAGGCAGAAGGATCGAAGGAGGAGGGAAGTAGGGAGGAGAGTGTGGAGGAAGAGGAGGAGGAGGTGGAAGAAGATAAAGCAGACGGGGAAGGACAAGCTAGAACAGCAATTGGTAAAAGTAAGGGACAATCTAAATATTCAAAATCTAAAAGTAAGGTACAAGGTAGGACACCAACCGCTAATATTCAAAGTCAGGGACAATCTACATATTTAACACCAAATATTCTGGGACAAGGTAGATCTCCAACTACTAATATTCAGGGGGAGGGTAGATTTCCAACCAGTAATATCCAGGGAGAAGGAAGAACACCAGCCCCTCATATTCAGGGGGAAGGGAGACCATCAACCCCTTATCTTTACGGAGCAACACCCAATCGACAAGAAGTTCTAGAAGGGGATGACATCTCGGACCCCTTCCGACCGCCCCCCAAGGACCTCCACTACGGCTGGGTGAGCGAGCATGAGCATCCTCGAGACATTCCGACGCGGCTGAACTACCCCGGGGGCGGGCTATGGGCTCAGCCGCCCCCCAACGTGGACCTGCCCTTCAAGCCGAAGCAGATCTACTCGCAGGTAGGGATGAATTGCATGATTTTTTCATTTATTTGATTAATAATTATTTTAAAAAAAACAGTTACAATATTATTACAATAATCTATGATAACAGTCATTATAATAATGGATAATAATCATTATTTGGGAGAGAAATACTCAAATAAATAAATAAAACAGAAGAACTATGCTAAGCCTGTACTATTTCCATTTTTTGCAAATAAGATATGGAGGAAATAAAAAACAGGCTACTAAAATATTTAAAAAGTATAAAAAAGCCGAGTATGATATCGATATTAAAAGTATATAAATATTGGTACAGCTGAGGCCAAATTGTTAAGCGGTTTCGTCCTTGTGTGCCCCAACAGCTGATGCTATCAATCAGAGTTGCCTAAGGAGGTTTAACTCCAAGATAACAAGGTATTTTCAATAATTTTTTGATGTTTGATATATCGACCTTTATCATTACTGTAATACAGGCAAATACAGATAATTAAATATTCGCTTTCAGAAAAGTAGTGGTTTTTGTTTAATATTCATGTAACTCATGGAATATTGAAACTATGCTGAAATGTTTTCAAAATAATTATTTATTGATTAATGTTAGGATCAGCATATTTTCAAAACGGTGGCAATTTGTAAGCGTTTCTTGTGAACTGGTATTAAGAGGGTACTTTAGAGGGCTTCATTAATTCTGGGTTTTCTTCAGAAAAAAACTTGAAACTTTCAGGAAACATCCCCTGGTCGTTTGTAGTTTTGGAAACCAATTGTTTATACATATTGTCTTCTTGTTCATCTATCTGTAGGCACTGTTTTGATGATTGAACAACGTCGATTTATCAAGAAAAAATATCAAGTTTTTTATATCTATATTGGTAAGCCAATATTATCAAAATTGATTAATTTTCAATGTAACCTATCGTGAAAAATGTACTCAATGAATCAGAAGAAAATATACATTATAGTTATGTATCAATACTTTTGGAAGACAATGAATATTTAAAAGCCAATACTTTCGATATCAATTGATATTCGATGTATCGTTGCAGGTGAGACGGCACTCCACTGTGAAGTTTTTGCCAAGGGCGGAAGCCATCGCTGCAGCCGCCACCGCTGAAGAACTCATCAATGCGCCGCGATTGAGGGAGGTGATTTCGCACAAGAAAACGCAACAGGTGAGTTCAAAATAACGTATTCTTAGAGGTTTGGTTCTGTTGAAAAGGTGGGGAAATTCTAAGAGTTACTTAGAGAAAACTTTGCAATATCCATCATTTTCTTGCAAATGTAATGTTGTGTCATTTCTGATACTTCCCATTTCACTCAATGGAAGAAGTTGGTCCACGCGTTGTCAATTTGTGATTCAGTATTGAATCAAATGAAGATATCGGTTCAAACAATAGACACTGTGTATAGATAGAGATGATGTAGTTAAAACAACATTATATGAAGAGATCATGTAGTTACAACCTCATTTTATGTAGAGATTATGTAGTTAAAACTTCATCTTATGCAGAGATTATGTAGTTACAACCTCATCTTATGTAGAGATTATGTAGTTAAAACTTCATCTTATGCAGAGATTATGTAGTTACAACCTCATCTTATGTAGAGATTATGTAGTTAAAACTTCATCTTATGCAGAGATTATGTAGTTACAACCTCATCTTATGTAGAGATTATGTAGTTAAAACTTCATCTTATGCAGAGATTATGTAGTTACAACCTCATCTTATGTAGAGATTATGTAGTTAAAACTTCATCTTATGCAGAGATTATGTAGTTACAACCTCATCTTATGTATATAGATTATGTAGTTACAACCTCATCTTATGTAGTTAAAACTATATCTCATGTAGAGATTGTATAGTTACATCTTAGTCCTCCATACAAATGCTTCACTCTCAGTCCTCATAGTTATGTACAATATCAAATATTTTCTGTATCGCTTATTCTCATTTGTTTATTTAATAATTTATGGTATGTTGTGTAACTTTTGTAAATTTTTTTGAATTGATTGATTGTAAACTCATACATATCATACAGTCTCAATAGTTCAAACTATGCAAACCATTCAATATTCATCATGCATTCGACTCCTGAAGCCCAGCGGATTTAAGATACGCTACAGTGATACAGAGTTCAAAATTGATACAGCAAGTAAGCTCGTTGATACAAGACATTGACAATGCTCATAGATCAAAACCATACTAAAAATAAGCTGAATCTAATTCTCAAATGATTAAACATTGTGAGAGCATTCGAACTTAGTTTTGGTATTTTTCAAGTTAGATTGATAAGAAATAATGATGAATAACTAAGTTGTAGAAAGCCAATAGTTATTTTCCTCCGATCTTCGACATTTTCAAATGAGTTAATCTTACTTTGCAATCTCACGTTGCAAATATGAGTCAATGAGCTTCCTTCCTGTACGATTGCGTATCAATTTTCGACTTTTGTATCACTACTGCGTATCAAAAATCCGCCGTGTAAGAGATCCTTATGCTGCTTATTGTCTACCCGAATTGTGACGTTCTACATCAGCAAGGACTTTAAGTACTAACTGAACTTTAGTACTTAGTAAGTCAGTACTAACTGAACTTTAGTACTTAGTAAGTCAGTACTGACTGACTTTCAGTACTAACTGTACTTCAGTGGAACATCAATGAACTTCTTATTTTAAGTTAAGTCAACCACATGTTCGATAGCCTCATATTGGACGTACACAGAATCCGTTCCGTTATTCACGTCGTTTCTTGTGTGTGCTAGAACGCTATTATTCAAAGATTACTAGACAAATCCGGTAATCTCGCTATTATTCAGCTACACGCGACTATCTGATTATTATTTCGGGAGTGGAGATTGACAGCTTAGCAGGCCACTGTGTGAGAAAGAGTGTTTTGCAATGCCTTCTAGCTGATACAGTTCGCGTTACCTAGAAGACCCTTTGCCATAATACAATTTACATTTGAACGGCGTGTCTACTCAGCTAGCGCCAACTATTATAATAAAATGAGTGCGTGTATCTTATGATGGAGAAAGCGGACATGATGTGATTGTGCATGGTCCAATGTGTTTTGCATTCGAAAAACTGTTTTGCATGGTGACGAAACGTAATTATTATTGGTTGTGACTCCAGTTTCAAGGACATATCATGGCTGGTTTGGGTCCAATTACGGGGGAAATTGAACGAATTGACCAGGTTTCGATTTGAGAGTGTGAGAGCTAGTTGGTTTCTCGGAAAATTCCTTAAAAAATGACATCCAATGCCAAGTTAATACGATGCCAGTTGGTGAGACAATTGTCAGAAGACTGCTTATTGTGCGCTCCAACAGCTGAGAGTTTTAATTTAGACATGCCTGGATGGTTTTAAATTGAAAGATACAATAGATACTGCAAATCAGCTGTACGGTAGGTTTCTTGACAATTAATTGGTATCATATAAACTCGGCATCAGGATCTATACAGTTTGATCGTTAACAATCCACTGACAATCAGCTGACAAATTTCAAATATAATTGATCCGAAAGCAGGTTTACAGCTGTTTTGGACTGTCCGTTCTTCATCCACAGTTTTGACTGTCACAGTCAGAGCTGTGGCTTCGAACTGACAATGTAGTGTAGACCCTTCGGACTCAGTTGTTCATAGTATAGGCCTATCAAAATTCTTAGTTTAGTTGAAAGCATGTGAATGTTACAGTGAAAACTGAAACATCAGAGTCTTCGAGAGTACATTAAAACGAGAGCGAACTAAGCTATAATAATTGGCTCTCGTAACAGCTCCAGACTGTTCTGACAGAGCTGAGCATTATTAATTTATTTATTCATCCATTTACAGAAGCGGATATGCATTATTTAATATTATTTACAGAATTTACATATTTATTGAAAATCGGATTAGAGCTGAGCATTAAGAGCGCATAAAATCGACTCTGTTCAGTTGAAGGAATACCCCTCACCATTATACTGATGGATGCCATTTTAGAATCAGCTGATTGCGTCACACAGCTCTCGACCAATCGCGTTCGAGTAGGAGTGGTTTCTCCCACTCCTAGTCGTCTAGTTCACTCCCATTTTTGACAGACTCTCATTGGCTTATTTCAAACTCCATTTAGCCTCGCTGATTTGTCTAATTTGGACCGAATCGACAATTAAATAGGTTGATTTTTATAATTATCATTGAATCTTATCTATTGTTACATTTTCTTCACCATTATTCTCCATTAATTTGCGTATTATCAATGAGTATTATTCTGAAAGACGATTGACTTCGAATTTTCTCCTCATTATTGTCCTTATGGTACTAATGTAATAATACAGTACTACTGTACTCCATTATTTGTACCAAATCCTGAAAATGATTCAAAATGAATTCATTATCATTACCAGCAAGTGTAAATCAACTGAAACTAAAGTATTTAGAGATCTAGGAACAATTTAAACATTCAATAATTACTAGTTGTATTGGATTTTTATTCATTTATTCATTGTCTCTTTTCAATATACAAAGTAAAGTTAGGTAAAGTAAGGACCACTGGCGGCTCGTACCCACGTAACAGGTGAAGTGCCAGTATCTTTTACTGTACAGCACTTCACCTGTTTCGTGGGCACGAGCCGCCAGTGGTTAGGACTTGCATCCTGATAGAATGCAGTTTCTCAGTTGCAAAATATAGCTGACGCCAAAAATTAAGGCGTTTTCGTCTGTCTCTTGTACGTGATGTAATCTACCAACAGCTGACGCGAAGCATCTATTGTCTCTTTTGATTTCAAAAAACATCATCTGGGCATAGTCAAATGACGACTCGAATTGAAAGCATCAGCTGTGGAAGCGCAGAAGGAGCAGATAAATTCTGGGAGGTTCATTTTCGAAAGAATTTTGATGTGAAACATCAGTGCCTCTTTATTAATTATTGATGAAATTTATTTATTTATTAATCTATTGGAAAAACACACATCGGTTGAAAGAACAGGCATAGCCCTTGGTATTTCAAAACACAATTTTCATTCAAATATAGTCCAAAATTTGAGGTTACAAGTCCAAATGAGCATTTGGAAAGTGGATGATGATAATAATGTATTTGTTATACATAGTTTGATATAAAGAGTTTTTCGTTTCCATAACAATAGGCTACATAAACAAACGATTTCTGAAATCGGTAATAGTACAACACTTGAAACTATAATCCTTGATAGTTTCTATTATCTGGATGTGACAAACAACAAACTATCACATCATATTTTCATTCTTGAGAGTGGGAGTGATGTTTTTGAAGCGTGCAAAATAAAAGTGAATCTTTCGATGGAACATTCACTGTCAATCATTTCATTTTCCATCATTATCTCTTCAAAAATGATGAACTGATGCAGTCACGCGTGGAAAGTCGTCTATAGTACTCTCTAAACATCATATAGTAATAGCAGAAGCGTTAAAGTTATGATTAGGCATAATAATGTAGAGATATAGTCCTGAAGCAGTATTTTTCACCCAGCATTTATATCGTAGACAATGAACTTTGAAGACATAAATGGATATAGAAATGGTATAAATAAAACCAAGAAATTTTTCGGACACAGAGATATAGAACTCTTTCAACAAGGATAGAATATCATGGACACAAAATATAAATTATATAGTATAGTCTGGTCGAGTAAAGAAGACATTCTGGCAAGATAGAAAAATGAGTCTAGCACAGTTAATATAAGATCAAAAATTATTAATTTTGACTCGAAATGTAGAGCAGAATGTTTTTTACAATTGAAAACTAAATTTATAGTTTTTGAACTAATCTTCACCAAGCTGGAGTCATTTTCCCATCTTGCCAGAATGTCTTCTATGCTCAACCAGACTATTCCTATAACTCGATCATGACAACTAACCCTGAAGTAAACGGTGAGACGTTCTGTATCAATAGATATACCGTGAATGGTATTCAGAAATGAAAATGATATAGTAATAACATAATCTAAAGTGTTTTGAGATAAGTGTATTAAAGACTCAGTGGACGTTTTATAGACATAGATATAGTGTAACCATGGTAGGCTAGATATAGTTATAGCGTCAAGTGAAGAAAGTGTTTACAAAAAGTGAAAGATTGTATCGTCTTCGTCAAACGTTAGGACCACTGGCGGCTCGTACCCACGAAGCAGGTGAAATGCTGTACAGTAAAAGATACGGGCACTTCAACTCTTTCGTGCGCACGAGCCGCCAGTGTAAATAATTTATTACAACAGCAACTGAAATCATAACTCAGTGGAAATTACACTACCTGAGGCAACATTTTTTTGAGCGTCATCATATTTGAGAAGAAAGTGAAATGAAATTGAAGCAAGGCATGATAGATTTTTAGTTTCAATTACGCGGTATTGCATACTTTTTTGATAGTCAGTTGTTATGTTTAGGGTCGATAAAAATCACAATATTTTACAATTCTATCTCAATGGTGGATGGTGGAGTACCATGAATTGGTTATCCTCTTGAAACTTTCCAGGTTATATTCATCATCGCCCCATTTCAAAGTACTTGGAAAAATAAAATTTAGTAGTATTTTTTTTTTGGTGATTATCAATCATTAGAATGATTACTGAAGGTATCAGAAACATCATAGCTTGTTGTAAACATACCCTTGGATAGTTTGAATGATAATTGTCTATTTGAAAAATTAACTGCTTCGCCTTTGCACTCAAAGATTGATACAAATTCAGCTCCAGGTTATCAGTAACTGTTAATTTTTTCATTGATCTCTTAAATCTCAAGTATTGCTTGTAAACATAGACAAAAATTGGAAAAACCCGATTTTACATTTAAAAATAAACATCAAATACGTACCGTATAAGTTATACTGTACTGAATAATATAGCATTGAATTCTTACAGGAGCTACCTTCTTTTTAACCAATATTGTAAGAAAATTCTAGATTTACAGTAGACCTACACTTGTACAGTACTGGGGAGCATTATCAACGGGAAAGCTTACTTAATCGATTACTTGCGATGTCCAATGATTACGATGTTGTTGCACTCAAAACACTTAATTCAGGAAGTAAAGTGTATTCATGTTCTAGTCTAGTGAGTAGCCTACATTTTATAAAGAAACTTGGACACGTTATTCATAAATATTATTACAATTATGAAAATAATGTTTTTCACAATACTGTAATCTATATAAAATAGATTAGTGGATTAGTGCTTCGAGTGTTATTTTTGTGTTTGGTTCTATGAAATTTGAAGAAATTCACTAAAATTCCAGTAACCATGTTCAATATTAACTACCACAATAATTTCCCAATATGGGAAAGTTTGGTTATGTCGGCTGTGGAACTTCTTCGGAACTCCCCACAAAATGAGCCATACGTAATAATAATATATAAAATACTAGTCAACTATAATCCATGATATCATTTTGACGTGGAACATTCACTATTTTACGATTGGCATGGTGAAATCGATAAAGTTGAGGTTATCATTATCAGGAGGGTCTATAATGTGTTAATATGAAAATAAGAAAAAATTTGGCGGAAATTTTTAATTTTATGATTGGAAAATCGGAAGACTGATACGATCGAACATTGTTGCATCATCGAATAAGTTATCAGAATTTATAAATATCATACTCACTCTTTGAGTAGTTGTGAAGTTGATATTGTGGTAGTTATCCATAATAAATGAAAAGGCAACATCAGAGACATATTGTCTTTTTGACAACATCTTGTATTTTCATTTAATAAATATCATATTGTATTGCATGATAATACTTCAATTAATTTACAATTTGTGTATCAGTTAGCTGCATTATTTAAACTCATTTATAATATCATTACGTTGGAATTCTATGTTATAGTAATTCTCGTCATTCTTTATAATTTCAAGTGCAATATTCTCAACTTTTCATTTCAATTTCGCCAAATATAAACTGGAATTTCAAGTTAACGAGTAACTGATATAATAACAAAATTTTAGCTGATATTAAGTAGTTGGTATTGCTTGAGACAAAATGAAGTTATTAACCAATGAAAAACTGTTAAAAGAGGGAGTGTACTAGTATGTAGTCAGCCATTGCTTGCACGCCATTGGTTGAGGCAATGTGACGTAGGAGAACCTTCAGCTGACGTTGAAATTGGGATCCACCAATAGAAGGGCATTCAATAGCAATGTGTTGGCTGTGATGGCTACTAGTGAGTTTGTTTTAATTTGCTGAAAAAATTTAAAGTGAATCCATAATATTGAAATCATTTGGTTTATCTCGTTCATTTATGGAACTTTTATCGGAATAAAAGAAAACTAATATCGAAATAAATTAAACTTTTATTGTTCATTAGTGGACTTTTATCGAAATTAAAAATTGTTTGTAATAAAATATTTTTGGAAGTGAGAAATTATAATATGAAGTGAAAGTGGACATTGTGGATAGACATATAACCTATATCTTAAACCTTCATCATCACTCATTCATCCTTTGCTTAAAATACTTGGAAACCAAGTTGCAATTGTAAAGAAAGAATAAAGAATAGAATTTCACATTATTTTGAATAGATCCGATTCTCATCTGTTGCATATCAAATTATATCAGGAAGACTGTATATCAGATTCTAATTTCTCAATTTTAATCAGAATGTGAAATGAAATTATGGTGAACATTGATCACATTCAAATAAACTACTAAATAATATTAATGAATTTCGAAGAAATATTTCTCATATTAGTAATTACAAGAAATATATTACAAAATAATCATTCTTATATTTATGTTTTAAACTTATACATTCAAGAAGAGAACAGAGAATCTTTTCCGGCTCCGTGATGTTGAACTCCATCTTATCGTGAACTTCAAGCTCAATGAAAACAAAACTAAAAAAATAATGCTTTTTTTCAGCCAGTCATTCGTCCATTTCCACTTGATTGAGTTTTGCAAGGCTAGAAAGCATCCTACTCAGGTCCTCTTCTCTTCTTTTTTTTTCTTCTTCTTCTTCTTCTCCTTTTTCTTTCCCCTCCTTCTCTTCTTCATCCTCTTCTTATTCTTCTTCTTCCTCCAACTCATTTTCCAGTAATGTCACTTCATTCAACATTGCTACACCGCAACGGCTCGTGCCATCTAGCTCTGTAGTTTCTTTTATTTCGTTTTTCACTTCTTTTTCTTTTTCTTAGTTCTGTTCTTATCCTCTATAGCCTTGGAACCTTGACAGTGCCGGAACCGGCCAGCCAATCACCGCTAAGTATTCGGCTTTTCTCCGGTCCGACGAGTTCTGAACTAACCAAGAGCAATTTCATGAAAATCCACTTGTAAAAATATAGTTCACCACCAGAAATATATATATATATATTTATAGCACAACATTTGGACAAAACTGGACACTTCTATAGGTTTTGTCAATATGTCTTTTTATATATTGTATTTTCATTTAATATTGTTCAAATGTATTAGCATGGAAATAAGGTAAGTTACGTAGGATGAGGTAAGCTATACGAATGTATATAGGTATTACAACAAATGTATTGACAAGATACTATAGGTATATTTGTAGTACTCCTTGAATAGTTGTGAAGTTGATATTAATTGTGGTAGTCATCCATGATAAATGAAAAGAGAAGATGTTGTCAAACCACTGATTAATTGGAAAATCGAGCTACCGGTTTCGGTTGTAACACCATTATCAATCTCTGGTAAACTAGAACTTAACGTACACCGTTAATATAAGTACTGCTCTGTACGTTAAGATTTAGTTTAGTAGAGATTGATAATGGTGTAACAACCGAAACCTAGAAATCTCGATTTTCTAATAAATCATTGGTTTGACAACATCTTGTCTTCTAATTTAATATTTGTAGTAGGCTACACATAATGATCAATTCTATAGATATTGTCCAATTGACATCAAATATTAATCTTTTTTTACGAAAATATAGTTTGTCCAACTCTTGATCAGCAATTCTCTAGGTATTGTCCGATTGTCCGACATGGAAATATAGTTATATTTCCAGTAGTAGCCCACTGTTCAATGATATAGACGTATTGTCCAATTGACATGAAATTACATGGAATATGAATATTATTTTCCGAAATCTTGTTCTCTTTTTCAGCAATTGGTCAATGCGTTAAAAATAATAATTTATTGTCCAGCTTCATTTCTATAGAATCTTATACACTATAGTAATTCAATAGCCTTTGATACTAACTATGGTAGGTTTCAGCTTCCATTATAGTTGTATAGTTGATCTATAGCTCCAATTTGTTTATGTCAACTATGGACACGCTTATTGCGTTTTTATCTGCTATTTTTTAATGTACCAATAGCATCAAGGTCTTTCTTATTGCCGTTGGAATATTTGCGGAGAGGTATTGAACCGATAATATTCTATTTGCAATATTGTTTGTCAATGGGAAGTAGTAATAATTTACGGAATTTTGTAAGATGATGAATAATGAACAAGCAATGAGTCAGAAAGAGTAGTGAAGTGTGAATGAAATATTGAATTACTGTGAGAGAATATCGTTGATTTTGTAGTAGTTTCAAATAATGAATTATTCCCAATATTATTCACACTATATTCACAGTAAATAGGGAATAAGAACACAATTTATATTTGCATACTTTGGAAGTTGATGATCAAATTATTATTCCACATGTTTCTTATCAAACCAAGGAATGGAGGTAGGCTTATCAAGCAAGTAATGAGGGCAATAATTATTTTCTAATTATAAATATCTAAAACATCTAAGGAAATAAGTAGGACAATACATTTCATAGGTTACTCTTGGAGTAGAGGCTACTCTAAAATTTCCTCAACATGAATAAGAATAAAATTGATAAGTATATCAATCCAATTTGAATAAATCAAATTAAATAAATTCAATAGCTCAAATTAATGAATCTTGACAAAACGGAATCCTAAGGTTTCATACAAAGTGATCAGGTTTCATACATTTTTTGAGTAGATTGTGACTTGTGTAGAAGAATTTCCGCACACGTAAGAATAAACACAACTGATGTTAATAGAATATCATAACTTTTTCTTGGATTCTACTAGAGAATGAGTTCTATTTTTTAAAATGGCATGCAGTATCACTATCTATGTACAACATTGTAGTTAAAAGAATAATTACATATTGCAGTACAACTCCTTCATTCAACGTACCTCGCGTGCTATTTAGTACCTACTTTGGTCAAGACTTTGCAGTAGCAGACATCCTTTGTTATATATTTATATAGTTATAAAATACAGCTATGGAGATTTGAATTGATAATTATCACAATATTCATATTCAACTGTTATTTCGTTTATTTAAACAGCAGAAGGAACAATATTAGGGTGTTTAATTTTTGTGTTTTTCACAAGGTTTTTCTTGAATTCATCTAGAGAATGAGTTCTATTTATTTAAAAGGCATGAAATATCACAATTTACCTACTTCATTCAAAAGATTTGATTGATTTATTGTTGTGTTTATTTCATACTCTTTTTAATTGTTAGTTATTTATCTTATAAATAAGCATACTTTTTCGACGTTAGTGTGTTTTATCTTATACATTTCCATATTTTTCCGACGTTAATAAGTTTTCTTATAAACTTGTGTACTTTTTCACTTAAGTGTGTTATATCTTATACTTTTGCGTACTTTTTCAATGTTAGCGAGTTTTATTTCATACTTTTGCCCACTTTCCCAACAGGTCTACGAAGAAGAAGGCTTCGAAGACACCGCCTACGATCACGGCGCCTTCAATAAACACGGCGAAAAGAAAGAAAACGAACACAAGGCGTCACTGGCGCACATCCCAGAAGACATCATTGCCGAAATACCCGACGCCGACTCTCACAACCCCGACAACTTGGGACAGAAAAGTGCGAATGATCACTACAACCCCGTCAACTTGGGGCAGGAACATTTAAATGCTAGATCTCTACGTCCTTTGGGAAGGGATTACTTAAGTCAAGGCTCGAAAACCCTACCGACAGTTGAACGAGTTACCCCTCATGGAACACCTAGTGTTCGACAGTGGAAAACCCAGATGGTGAAGTCGAACGAAAAAAGTCTGACTTATTTGAATGACGACGGACAATCTGAAACTCACAACGAACGACCTCTACCGGTCACTTCGGGAGTTATTGGGAGGTCGGTGGAGTACAACAAGCTGAATAATCCTGGTTTGGAGGACAAGATTTCAAAGGAGATCTCCAGCAGTGGGGAGTTGGGGGAGGGGAAGGTTAACCCGAGTTTGATGCCGATTAAACGATCGTCAGAGGGTTTAACGCCGGTTAGGAAGGTGGTTCAACGTGGTAGAGGAGTGGGAGGGGTTTCAGGAGAAGGAGGAGGAGTAGGAGAAGGTAGAGTTTCAGGAGGAGAAGGAGTACCGATAGGAAGAGGTGGTGGAGGTGGAGGAGGTTTTGGAGGATATAATCAGAAAATGTTTGTAAGAAAACCTAAATCAACAGGTCAACAAAGAAATCCAGGTGGTAATCAACACCATCCAGAACAGTATCTAAGGGAAACCACCCGTCCCAAACCACCAAAAAGACTACGAAACAATCAAGAACGAGCAGTTAAACCTAGTGATACTCCTTATAATTTTGAAGAAACCCGTCCCAAAGAAAACGAACGCCCCAAACCTAGTGGAAACCCTTACCCCTACGAAAAACCACCAAAATTCCGTGAACCACCACGCTACAAACCTCCCCCCGCACCGTCTCTAAGGGTGAACCCCGATTCCATAGATCAAAGCCCTTGGAAACCTATATTCCCCGGCAATATAGATGTTCCCGACACCTTGATAAATCCTGACAACGACGAACCGGATCATAAAAGTGTTGAAAGCGGAGAAGTGGGTAATATGGGTGGGGACGAACCTCACTCGTTTTTCAGTTCTACTTTCGTTTATGGACATGGACAAAGAGTGAAATTGGACAAATCGGGACATCCCAAAGAATTTGTACCCGATTACGATTACGATAACGGGGAAGAAGAGGAGGACGGTGATAGAACGAAGGAGAAAAACTCAAGATTACAAGGTTCCAAACAAGGAGGATTTAAAAACAATGGAGGGGGACAGTTAAGGAGTGGAAGCAACACTAAACCTAGAAGCACGATAAATGGATATGTGAAGAGTGGTAACTTTCCGAGAAAGAGGGAGAGGGAGGAGATGAGTTACGAAGAAGGAGAAGGGAGAGGAAGTAAAGAAGGAGGAGGAGTAGGAGGAGAAGGAGTAGGAGGAGGAGGAGGAGTTAGAGGAGGAGGAGAAAGAGAAGAAATACCAGTGGAAGAAGTAGCTGACCACTATTCTTCTCCTGAAGAACTTCCCAGGAATAGTTGGAATCACCGCTACAGTAATCCAGCTCTAGCGTCAACCGTTCAAAATCCAGAAGTTCCCCCAGGAATTCTCTCGCAATGGACCACTCCAGTACTAGATCCCAATCGTGGGAGAACGGGAGAACAAACTTCTTATGTGGCGAAACGTCATGAGAAAAAGAGTAGAAACGAGTTTGGAATAGATGAAAACTTGGGAAGAACACAGAGTTTTGATCATCAACCGTTCCTACCTACGCCTCTACCCGATGTAGCAGTTACTCACAGTAACGGTGACAGTAGAGTAACCGCTCCGTACAGTAATGGTAAAGTAACTGCTTCGTACAGTAACAGTGAAGAATTAGTCACAGATTTCCCCAGTTGGAATGAGGGTGATGTTTTGTTCAAAAGTTTTCCGGAAAAATTGGAAACCGTGACCCGTTCTAGAGCTAGTGTACAACCTGAAAACATCAGACGAAAAGTTGAGCCTGTGGGTGTAAGAAAATACACAAATATCAAACGGGATAGATCTTTGTTAGGTGAATACATCCCGGATTCCAGTGATCAGGTGTTTGTAGTGTATCCTGAAGGAGTGAAACATGGAAAAGATAAGGATAGTGATAGGGAATCTTTGAAGTCGGATAAGGATGAAAGATTTAAAGATCACAATGATGACAGAGGATCGAATAGTGGAAATTCGGGGGAGAATTCACGAATGTTGGGTAGAGATAATGATGATGAAGGTGGTGGAAGAAGGAATTCGAATAGATACAATGATGATGAGAGAAAAGGAAAGAACTCAAAAGAAAAAGATAAAAATGAAGATCATCAAAGTGACTCTTCAAAGAGTTTGGAGATAACCTCACATGAAGTAGATGATTATGTTGATAAAAATACTTCTCCCCGTACTATTTCAGATTTGATTCTCAACGATATGCAATCTAACCGATATGTATCATCTTTATTAAATATGTCCCCTGATAAAAGTTTAAAATCAAGTCCCCGTAACCAGAAATCTCTAAATATTGCTTTCAATTCTTCCGGTGATAATTTGAACGATTCTGTGTCTTCTATTGAACGTGTACAACAGCTGACTTCAGTGCATTATGGGAATCAAGCAGGTATGATGTCACAGTACGCCAACAAAGGTCATGACGTCATGGATGGTGTAGTGTCACAACCTGAGACTAAGCAAAAAAGGTTGGACGATTTGGCTAAAGAATTGAATAGACAACAGAATGGATCGATAAATGTGGAAGGGGAGGAGGAGAGAGATAGGAAGAGGAGGAGGAGGAGGAGAGATGTGGAGGATGGGGAGAAAGGAGGGAAGGTGGAAGATGAGGAGGAAGAGACAAATGTTGGGAGAAGGGAGGAGGAAAAAAATGTGAAAAGAGGGGGAAGAAGGAAACATAAGATGGAAGAGGGGAAGAAACAGGATGGGCTGGAGGAAAAGAATGAGGGAAACAGGAAGAGAAGGCAAGGAGTTGTAAAGAAGGAGGATGACGAAGATAGTAGGAAGAAAGAGACTATTGGCGATGTGAATAAAACAACAAAACAAAGAATGGAAGTGGGGTTTGGAGAGGATATTGTTGAAAGAAAGAGGGAAAGATTAGAGGGTGTAGAGGATGAAGTAAGAGAGAGAGAAGAGGATGAGAAAGAGAAGGTTGAGGAGAATGAAGATGAGAAGAAGAGAAGAGAGATAAGTCGTGAGAGTGAAGGAACAAGAGAGGGAGAAACTGAGGATAAATTTAATCGAAATTTAAAAGTGAAGAATGGTGAAAGGGTTGAGGATGAGAAGGATAAGGAGGAAAACATAGAAAACAAAAAGAAGAATGAAGAGGTTGAGGAGAAGAAAGATTATTCTAATAAGGAAGAGAAGAGAACTAGTACAATAAGAAGAGAACAAAATGTAAAATATAATGAAAGTACGAGAAATGCGGATGGAGAAAAGACTAAAAAAGATGAAAATAGAGGAGAAGAGACTTACAAGGATGGAATGAGTGAGGAAGTTAGAAAAGTAATCAATACAGACATAAAGAAGAAGGTAAAAAGTGAAGAGATGATAATGATTACAGAACAGATTAATAATGAAAGAAAGCAACAAACAAACCTGGAAAATTTGGATAAAAAGGAAGATGAAGAGGAGAACAAGAGAGGAAAGAAGAAGAAAACTGAAAATAGTAATGAAGAGTCAGTAAAAGTAAGAAATGATGATATCATAGAGAGAAGGAATGACGATGTAGAGAAAGTTGATGGATTAAGAAAATTTGATGAAAATTTAGAAGATTCAAAGTATGAGGAAGTAGGAACCATTGAGGAGGAGAATTATGGTATAAGAAGACTAAAACGGGATGTTAAGAAGGAGGGGAGAGTGAAGAAGGAGACAGGAGGAAAAGCAGGAGATGAAGAGGATGAATACGAAGAAACAATTACGATAGATGAAGTAAAACCTACAACAAACAAAAATTTAGAACTCATAAAAATCCAGTACGATGAGAAAACAACTGAAATCCCAGTAGATGTGGAAATGTATCCATTTTACGCACAAACCCCCAATGAAGGTTTAGCAAGGTATTCACCGCTACGGTATGCTGTGAACCCGAAATTCATACCACGAAAAACTGGAAAAGGAATGGAGTTCTATGATTCTCGCGATCACATCGAGTGTGACGAGGACGACATTGGGCCTTCCGAGGATTTTCTCCCCGAGAAAAAGGAAGACGGAGAGCTAGTGGGTAAACCCGTACCCAACGGACCCAGATTAAAAGGTTTAGGGGATAAAATACGTTGTTTGAGAACTAAATACTTCGGCAGTGACCCGTTAGATAACCCGTTTTTCAAAGAAGAAACCGTTAGCGCGCCGAAAGTTTTCGCATCGGAACGAAGCAACATGCAAGATCAGTTGGGACTCTACGCCGATATCATGACAAACATCAAAGCTAACGCCGATCAAGGAGGCCAACAACAAGGAAAACTAGTTTTAGATTTCAATAAAGCTGGCAGCGGTTTCAATCAACAGACCTATCAAACTGTGCGACCTACAAGGAATATTACTTATAGTTTGAACGATAAATTTAAAGGTTACGGGAAAAAATACAACGGTTACATGCCTTATAATTCTGGTAGACATATTTATAGTAGTACGTACACTAATAAATACAATGATAAAAACTACTATGATCCGAAATTTCGAGGTAAAAACAAGTATAAATACGAGATTGGGAAAAATAATAGGTATTACAATAATCATAATGATAATACTGAGGAGAGTGGGGATGAGATACCTTCCTATCTACCTTTGAGGGATCAACATCAACATGGAGAAGCTTGTAAACATTATGAAAGTTTGTTGTTACCTTTGATGAAAATGAATCCTCCCCCAATACAGTATGAAGCTAGTCAAATGAGAGTCAAAAAACGACCTGTTTTGTATCCATCATCGATATACTCGTATTTGAATTCCCCAGCAGATAAGAAACGACGTAACAAACCTAAAACAAACCGTTTTGTGAGGGGTTACACACAGAGGAAACCCTACAAGTTCAAATATTCTACACCGAGTAAAGCACATAAAGTAGCCGTAACCACGGATTCAGCTGCTAGTGACTCTGTGAGGTATACCACAATACAAGTAAACAAAGCTAAACCAATAATACATGATTATCATATAAGGGAAAAGCGGAAAAGACCTGCCGCTCCTATGTACTTGTTATACGGTAAGATACAAAGTCGACCCAAAAGGGATTTGGTTGATAGGGAGAAAGGGGAGGCTGGATACAGTATCTTTCCAACTAGATACAGAAGAGATTTAGTATCTTCTGTAGAGTTTGATACAAGGAGAGGAGAACCTCGATACAGTATCTTATCATCTAGATATAGAAGAGCTACAGATAATGAACACAAATTTGATACAAATAAGGGAGAACATAGATACAGTATTTCATCATCTAGATACAGGAGAACTACAGATAATGACCGCGAATTTGATACAAGGAAGGAGAAACCTAGATACAGTTTCTTCTCATCTAGATACAGAAGAGCTTCGGATAATGATCGCGTATCATCAACAGAACTTGATACAAAAAGTGGAAAACCCAGATACAGTATCCAATCTCCAAAAAAAAAGAGAGCTCTGAACGACGATCATTTAGTAGTTTCAACTCCAGTAGAATCCATTTCGGAACTCCATAGTAAATACCATAGAGTAATATCTAGAGACGATAGAAATCTGGAACCTACTTCACTAGAGTCTGTAAAAAATGATGAAGGAGTCGTCAAGAATACAGAAGTTAACGATTATAGTGATTTTCGACGTATAAATATTCCTGTTCCCATGTATAACGAGTATGATGAGACAGAAGTACCTCCTGTTACAATGAATCAAGAAACGATTGTAGTTTTAAATGTGAGCAATAATAGTTTGGGGAAGATGAATGATAGTGGATCATTGGAAAGAAAAGTTTGGTTTGATGATAATACATCTTCATCACCAGACACTGTGTATGCTGGAAGTAAAAACGTGGAAACTACGAGTGGTACAACGTCTACAGAAGCAGAACCTGAGGGAAAAAGTTCGAAATTTGGAGGAAAATTTGTTAGTAGACATTCGTATAGTAGCCGTTATAATCGCCAGAATGCGTCAAGGTCACTGAATTTGGAAAATTCCACAACTGACAGTCCTCAATCGACTACAGTTCCTGAGGAGGGAATTGAGGGTACTGAGAAGAACACTGAAAATGTTCCTGGGACAACTACAACCTCAGCAAATACAGACACAACTACATCAACAGAAACTCAAAAACTCAAAGTAAGATTTCCCAAGTTAACAGTAAAACCTACAGTAGCCATAGTCCCAGACGATCCAAGTAAATTAATCAAGAAAAAAGACGGGGACAAATCCACCACCAAACCAATAATCACCACAACCACAACCACAACTGAGGGATCTCCCACAAGTACGACAAGAATGTACAAGCCGAAAAGGGTTTTCAAAAAAGATGGCAACAAAGTGGTCGACGCTTTTGCGGTGTTGCCGCGTGTTACCACTGAAAAAGTACAGTCGGCTTCAACAGTGGTTTTTGACGTTTTACCCAACGATCAACCTGTTGAAGAGTTTGTTGAAGAATCTAAAACACCGGAAGTGATCGATGTGAAAAAACTCATCAACCCGGAAGTGGTTAGTGTGAGAAAATCGTTGAGCCCGGAAGTGATTGATGTGAAAAAACTCATCAACCCGGAAGTGGTTAGTGTGAAAAAATCGTTGAGCCCGGAAGTAATAGATGTGAAAAAGATTTTGAACCAAGATGTAGTGGATGTTAAAAAGGCGATAAACCCTAGTGTAAACAATTTCAGGAGTTACCAGGGCCAGAAAAGAACATCCAAGGATGAAGTTGGAAAAAGGGTTGGTTTTGACAAATCCAACGGCCCGGAACTCAGTTTATTTAACCACCCCGACCTGAGGGATCCCACTGCAAGGGTGGGGAGGGTGGATGAGGAGGGGGCAGCAGCGTCTAATAAAGAGGAAATTATAAAGGGTACCCTTATGTACGTGGTGGATCCGTTGACGGGGATTGGTCGGTGGGAAATGGAGCCAAATCTGAATGTTCCCGCCCCGGTTGTGACTTCACCAGTGAGGGAGAGCGGAGCGGGGGAGAGGAAACGGTACCGACATAGGGGAAGGTGAGTTGATTCAAATTTATATTCATAACCTTAAGAATCATTTATTTACAATAAGTTATGTCAAATTATATAATTACTTGTTGATAAACTACATTAAATTCCAATTTACTAATAAATAAAATATTATAAACATAGGTGAGTACAACAAGCAAAACTGTAAAATATTTCTATAGTATTTGTGGTTCATGGAAATCTTTGTTGCTTGTTAAACGCAAGATAAAGTCCTACAAATCTCATGGAACCATTTTGTAAACTGAATGACCTGTTGCGCTATACTGCTCCAACCAATCACAGCAGTTATTAGATTGTAGTACACTCCCATTTCCAACAGCTTCCTATTGGCTGGAGTAATACAGCCATACAGCTTCCACCAATCACATTTAAGCAGCTATGATATTGTAGTACACTCCTATTTTCAACAGCTTCTTATTGGCCAAAGTCATTTAGACTTCATTTTGTTAGCAAGATTTCAACAAAACTTACGAAATCGTAATATCTGAATCTCTTGATTTACACTTGTTTATTATTTTCGCAAAGTAATTCACTTGCTTCAATAATTGTTAACAAAGGATATTATTGAGAGAAAATCTTTTAATTACTGATATTAATGTTGATGATGAATCTTGACTATTATACAAGTAATTTCTCAAACTGTAATAATGTTGATAATGAAAAGTAAACTTGATTATTATAATTTCTTAAATTGTAATGATGTTGATCAAGTATGAAAATGGATAGTTTTCCTGCTCAATTGCAATATTAAAGAGAATAATAATCCAGTATAAATACTCACGAATACTGAATTCACAAAGGGTGTAGGATGTAAGAAGTAGGATGCGCGTAGTCTTCTGTTACTTTGACGTAGCTAGTATTAAGCACTGGCGGCTCGTGCCCACGAAACAGGTGAAGTGCCCGTATCTCTTACTGTAGAGCACTTCACCTGTTTTTTTTTGGCACGAGCCGCCAGTGCTATTAAGACACGCTGATTAGCAATCATGACTTACCATTAGATGATAATAATAATAATACTTGACCATCTCAGTGCTAAGCAGAACAGCTCATTGTTAAAATATTTAATTTTAAATTATTAATTAATTTATTCTATTGGTTTGCTTGAAAGCACATTAGGAAGGGTATAAAATAAATTTTTCACAAAAAAATATTGGGAATCATCATGAATATTTCATTACACTGGAAATAAAGAGGTTTTAACAAAAAATCGGAAACTCAATAACAAACAAATTGAAGATTTCAGCCATTTTCACTGCTCTACCCAACTTTCTTGAATAACTTTCAAAATAGTTCCGAATTCAGCCAGCAGATGGCAGTAGCAATAGGGTGACTTGCTTCGACTCCCATTGGACACGCCTCCAAGCTCCGTCTGCCATCAAAATGGCTGAAAACATCGCTTAGAAAAGTTTTCAAATTCTACCAGTAGATGGCAGAACGCTGACGGGTGATTTTTCAGTTTTGACTTGGACACGCCTTCATGCCCCGCCTGCTCTTTTCTTATTGGTTGACAGTGTTTCGTGAGCTCTGTCTTAGAAAATGGCTGCTAGCAAGAAAATGATGGTGTATCATACACAGAGAATTACACTGATTTACTATTGAAAATCTTGTGCTTATATAATATTTATTTATGTATTCAGGCTGGTTAGATTCTAGCAAGTTAGTATCTGAAGAATTTATTTATAGAATTTAGACTTAGTTTTACTTTTATCGTGTAACTTGGGCCAGTACTAGACTTTAATAGTTTCATGCTGTATGAAATGAGATGGGAATATGATTGACTCAATAATTATATTTTTTATATAATGATTCTAATGGAATAGAACTCAAACTATTCATGATCTAATACCGACCTCTTGACAGAAAAAAGTTTGAAAAACTACAACAATTCGGTCAAAATATTAGGTAGAAGTCTTTATCGGAAACTGGCTTGTAATTGGTCGACAGAGTATGAGGTGATTGTCAGTCAACAATAGAATTAAATTTAAGAGGTGCGTTTCTTGGCTTGCTTCATACATTGATCGTGGTTTTTCAATTGATCAATTCATTATGATGGATGAATTCATGCAGAGGAATTAATTTCTTGTGGAAGTTGTTGATAAAATAAGTTTTCTATCAAATAGTGGAAAAATTATTCTAATAGCCCAATTGAAATTTTTAATTCCCGTTTTGCATCAGCCGCCGCGGCACCCTTGGCCGTGGCCCTGTGCGGTCGCACACTCCACACACCCACGAAAATAATATTTGGGTTTGCATCACATTTTCCTCTTATTATTCTGCAGATTCAACGTCCAGTGAGATTGGTCTTCTAATTGTCAATGTTATTTTCTGTTTTGTTAGAAGTAATTTTTTCTGAGGATGATGACCACATGAGCTCTTTCGTAATGAGAGGGATGAGAGATATGGAATCAGAATCGGCAACCACCGAAACAGGTGAAGTGTCCGTATCTTTTACTGTACAGCACTTCACCTGTTTCGTGAGCATGAGCCGCCAGTGGAATCAGTAACGAGAGGGATGATGGGGAGATGAAGACTGATATAAACAGTCGGGCGGAACCGATGGAATCAACTTGTTGTTGTAATGTTATAATGATCATGTTTTCAATTTACTAATTCATTTCAAGGTCACGCTACGCATCCCCCGCAACCGTGACTCATCCCAATCAGCTGACGAGGACTCAGTGACGTCACCCACCCAGCTGGCAGCTGAGATCAGCCAGCAGACGCTGGACGCAAGCGGCGATCAGCTGAAAAAGAACAAAAGATCGCCACAGCTCAGCAGCGTCCAAGTATGCAAGGAACCGCAAAGGACAGTGGAGGAAGCCAGCTGCTGAAAGAGAAGAGGAGAGAGAGGAGGCGTCTACACAGAAAAACGTATGTTGCAAAAATGTTTTCAGTTCTTTTGAAAAAATACATATTTGAGGTATAAATCACTGTAATAGATTAATGATAATAGTGAATAGAATTGAAAGTTAATTTGGCCGGTATTAGACAATAATAGTTCAATGCTAGGCTCTTTAATGAAGAGGGTGTATGCATAATCCGCCATTCTGTTTTCAAATAATAGCGCCAAATTTAAATTCAAAATAGGATGAATTGTCAAACGCCCGATGTAAAGAATTATCCACATATCAATCATGTTGAGCCAATCTGCTGTTGAAACGGAATGGTGGATGCTGTGTAGGCCTACACCTTGTCTTTATAGAGCCCAAGTTCTATGACTTATGAGAAGTGATGAAAATATCATTTCTGAGGCTCTTTAAAGACTTCAAAGACGTCACATTCAAGTTTCCCGTCACATTTATTATTAGAAAATCATGTCAAATGGGGTGAGGCTTCAGGTTAGGCTGCGGGTGTTACATAGTATATACATATTTTCACATCTTTATCATATGATTTGTATATCATAGTATAGTATTAACCTACAGCCTAACCCTAAGCCTCACCTTTTTGAGATATTCTTAGAATTAATTGAAAAATAAATAAAAATCTAGCCCATTTTCAATGTGGATAAGAAAACCTATTAATGAATTTTAAATTTATTGATGAAATTTGATTTATTTATTTTCAATTATTTTAAATGGAAAAATATCATTCTCTAGTTACCGTGTCATTACTTTGTATGTAGAACATTAATGAATTTTGATTATTGTAAACATGATAAATATTTCTCAAATAAAAATATTCAATGCTCTGTTACTGTTCATTACCTTTATCACAATAGCCTAGAGCGTAGTTATAATTAGTAGAAAACCTCAAAATATATACATAGTATACATTAAATATATTATAGTCTGTCAAAGCAAAGAAGACCCTCTGGCAAGATAAGAAAATGACTCTATCTCGGTCAATATTGGTTAAAAATTAAGTTGGTCTCAAATTGTAGATCAGAATGTTTCCTACGATTGAGACCAAATCAATAAGTTTTGAACCAATATTGACCGAGCTAGAGTCATTTTCTCATCTTTTCCCAGTGAGTCTTCAATCTAGCTTTAATACTAACTCGTATAAAATCGCTTCCATAGTGGCTGCAGTCTTAGAAAGTTCGATTTTTAATTTTTCCTGTTGAAAAGTTTGATTTTTCTATTTTTCCTCTGGCAAAATTAGGTTTTCTTATATCATAGTGAATATTTGGTTTGACTTTTGCACATTGCACTATTAACCCCGCTATTATGTTTGCAATTGACCAAGGACAATGACATGCAGGTGTTTGTGGTGCAGAGCCTGATGTCGCAGATATCTCCACTGCAACAATCACCGCTCAGCCAGGACTTTTTGTCCTACGATGACGTCACGGCTAGGAGTCACGCCAATACACGGACGCGGCCTACTTTTCCGCCCAAAGTCATTGTGGAGCCTGACAAGCGCATGTACTACTATTTGCCCGAGTGATGGGGAGAGTAGGGGTGATTGGGAGGAGATGAGAAAGAAATTAGGAAGAAATTGAGTTGAGAGGGAGAGGGAAAGTAAAGGAGATAAAAGTGAGGGGATAGAATACATCAAATTTAGTCAATTTTTTACTAGGGGATCTGGACGCCTTGAATGAGGGGTGCTTTCTGAAACTTTGCCATGCACAGGCGAACAGCTTCCAAGGAATTGAGATACTATACTTTTGTATGGAAACTAGCTTCTCTTGGAGTTGTGCCACTAGATAGCAGCACTACCATGCTTTCAGCTGTTGCCTGTATCATAGCTTAGTGAACGTTTACTGTGTGCAGCGCGTTTTGGAAAGCATACCTAGAAAAAATTAAAGATTATGGAAAGAATCTGAAAATGAATGAAGACTATATGAGTGTAAGATGAACATAAACAAGCTATAGAACTAAGAAAGGAGCGTTTGTGGATGCGTAGATCAAGAATGGAACACATCTATGAAAATTGATAATAATTTGATAAAAATTGTAAAAGAACAATAAATTATTGTACTAGATCAAGAATGAACAATGTATGGAAATTTATGTTAATTTTGTAAAAATTGATTGTAAAAATTGATGTGAAGTTTGTGAAAATTGATGTTAATTTTGTGAAAATTGGTTAAGAAGTCACTGACAGAAAAAAAGCAAGATGAGAGTGGCAATTGAACATCATAATCTCTGACAGATGAAAAACTTTTGAATGTGCCTAATATAACAAATCATGTAGAAATCAATCTAGCCTATAATTACTTGAGATAATATATTTTTATTATCATAATACTAAATTATGATCAAGCATGAATCATGTTAAGATATTCACTGAGATGATTTTAGACTATTGAAATTCTAAATGTTTCCTAAAGTTTTAAATCAACTTGCTGTGATTTTTTACATAAAAATTCACTACTTTTTGGAGTTTTGTAGGATAAATTTTATGATAATCATCATCCATCTTGAATAATATTCATATCTATTGATCCAACTACTTTGACAATCTTCACTGAATCTTACAGAGCCCATACATAAAAGACTAATAATAACTATGATGGAGTGATATATCAATATATTTATTGTGTCATTAGCGATATTTCTATTCTACTGTAAACTTTTTGATAAGCATAATACCTGGATGTATATAAATATCATCTTGTAAGAATATAATGTTCCTCTTCATAATTCTAGTGTCGAATGTTATTGTTGTAAAAATTAGAATAATGTTGTTTTATAATAAATTTATTATTGAAAACAGTGGATTCTTTAAAACCCTATACTTAAATTTTATACGGATTTGAGAAATATTAGTAAGGCTATTTAGGTAGGTTTCTGTTAACTACTACAAAAGTCACACAGTCACATGTCGGGCACAAGATGCAATGGAAACCTATGTCAGGCACATGTGCCCGTGTTTTGTAGTAATGAGAAACTACCTTGAATAGCACTGGCAACTAGCACTCAATGTATCCTTGAGAAACTACCAGAGGAAAGTATTAAATAATTGATGGAAAAAGTGAATTAATGTAAAGAAGAGTGAAAGTAACTAAATAATTATGAAAATAGTAAAAGTGTTTGATGGAAAGTCAAATATTAATAGAGCTGCTGTCCATGAACATCATTCATAGAATAAAAAGCCTTGAAAAAATAAGTAGTCTAGTAGCAAATTACTGAAGAAAGAGTATATTCGATAAATAACTCCACTTTACGCCTCAATTATTCATAATTGATGATGAGATGAATTCCTTCTTCTTGGACGAGTGAAGCAGAAAGTTGGTCCATTCTATATAGCTATATATTTGGGAGTAAACGGTAAGTCTACAGGTAGTTTATACCTGTAGTTAGAGTCATCACTCATCCCTAAATCATGTTCTCGATCAGAACTAGACCGAAATGGAAATCCCAAGTTTAGTCTGTATACAATAAGATGGTCTTATTCACCCGAAACTGAAGCTGGTTCAATTTGTTGTGAGGCACCTGGATCGGAAATTGATCATTTTGATTATGGGTGCTTCCACACCAGCTGAAACGGAATAAAACGTTTGATTCAAACCAATAGGATGGATGCAACATCAGAGTAGGTGAGACCAATGCACATTAGATGAAACGAGACAGCTTAGATCATTTTGGATAGATGTGTGTTTCGTATTGTTTTAGTGAAAACAGAACAATCTGTTTCGTTCTGTTTCAACTGGTGTGAAATTACCCTCAAGCATTCTTCAGCCTACTTTAACATTCGTGTATTATGTATATTATGATGTTTTAGGAGTCGAAAGGGGCTTATAAGCCTGTTGCTTCCATTAATAAACTATTAATTTATTTTTTTTATTTATATTATTATGTTTTCAAATTCGTCTCTACAATATGATACAATTATTCATCAATGTCAAAGCAGGCTAAATGTTAAAAGTGTATGAAAACATCCACTTGATTCACAGCACAATATTAACATGACTATGTCATGAATGAGTGATTCTCATGATTATTTGAATAATAATCCAAGATAGTTGTAAAGAGGTATTTCATTGTGAGAATAGGACTTCTTAATTTAATTTCGAAAGTCATGAAAACGTTGATAAAGTCATTTCGCAGAAATTGAACACGATTTTTAAATTAATCACATTAATTTTACTATAAAGCTCCGAACTTGGATTTTAATAATTTTTACTATGGAATAGGTTCTTTGTGTAAGAAAATTCCTAGTCTAAATTAATTTACCTCCGAACTTGGATTTTAATAATTTTTACTATGGATTAGGTTTTTTGTTTTTTAAGAAAATTCCTAGTCTCGGAAGGAACAAATGTGTCTCCTGACGGAGAGCGAATTCATTGACATGTTCTTGATTATCTCTCCAACTTATTAATATCATAGTTTAGATTATTGTAGTCTACTTGAATAGTATTACAAACTTTTGTCAATGGATCTACGTGTTTCACTCTCATTCAGTTATTCAGCTACAAACGTGCAGTTAAGTTGCTGTTTGAAGGTCCTGATTGCGAAGACTTTGAAGAAGTTATGAGTTATCTCACCTCCCACGCTTGGATACAGCATTGAGTCCCTAGCAACGGTTGCGATAACAAATCAGCTCCGTTTTTCAAAAATTCTCTACCGGAAGGAGACTCCCGTATCATTTGGATTTTAAGGCGTATCAAGTGATATGTATCAAACACAACCCATTTTAATCTTCAATCCGATACAATATTTTCCCTTAAACATCTAAAATAATTTCAAATTTCTATCTTATTAATAGCAACTTTGCATTACCTTTTATAGTCTGACGAAGCAAAGAAGACACTCTGACAAGATGGGAGAATGACACAGGCTCGGTCAATATTGGTTCAAAAATTAGGAGCAATTTGATCTACTCATCTACTATTAAGACCACATTTATAATTCTTGAACAGATGATCTTGATCCAAATTGATCAAGTTGGAGTCATTTTCCCATCTTGCCAGAGGGTCTTCTTTGCTTGGATAGACTATATCTAAAGCTGCATACTTTCATAGCCTATATAGCCTCTCTTGGAAATCGTGCTGCACTGAATTGTTATTCAATTTTTGTTTCGTTCCAATTTTTCACACTGCTTCAGCGTAGTACGATTAAGAACTAATTTTATCATTCATATTATTATAAGAAAATCCTCATATTATTTATATTATCATGGCATGCAAATAAGATTAGAAGTAAGACCCTCTAAATTTTTTAATGTTCAATATTTCAGTATGCACGTCATCAAATAGATCAGTAATAAGATTTGGTTGTTAATAATAAGAATGGTTGTTTTAACCAACGTTAACGGTGGCGTTAACTTGAAAATCATGAAGTTTTTGTGGAAAAAATTAACCTAATTAATCAATTTGATTTGTCTAGGGTTAATCATGACTAAGTATTCGCTACAAAAACTATTATGTTCATGATCATTGGCTAGACTAAACCCTTTACAAAAACTATGTATCACATATATGTAGTATATGTTCATTAGCTGGACGTTGTTCAAAGAGATACCGGTTCTTAGACATTTCAAGACGTATATTGTGTATGGTAGCACGATCAGATAAAGCTTTATAGCTTTAAACAGATCGAGGTGTAATGCAAGTAATCTGTAAATCAATTTGTATTCTAATAATTACCCTATAAAGTGATCCTGTACCATTATTTCTACCTTCAATCATTACAAAGATCCGTATCACATGGTCAAGCACAGCCTTGCAACTATCACGCACCTTGCAACACTTCCAATAGGGGTTGTCAACGTGATACATACTGTATCACGGGAGCTTCCTTCATGAAAAGTTGAGTCAACTTTTGACAGTGAATCAATAACAACAAACGGCATGTGAATTAGTTTACCTGTGTGAACAAATTCCATGAAAGTATTGAATAAATAGTGAGAAATCAAAGTGAAATATCTGAAAGTGATTGAAAAGTTATTAAAAGTGAATAATTTATGTTAATATATAGTGAGTAATAATGGTTTAAATTTAACTTGAATTCCTACAAATTTAAGTGGAGTCTCTCTGTATGAAGCGGACTTACAAATCAGGTTACAAATTGTCATTATGATTGTGCAGGAGAGGATTTACTTGTCTAAGGTAAGAATAGCTTGATATTTTTC
Source organism: Sogatella furcifera (assembly GCA_017141385.1). Lineage (NCBI taxonomy): Eukaryota > Metazoa > Arthropoda > Insecta > Hemiptera > Delphacidae > Sogatella > Sogatella furcifera. Next base: position 27,305,754 of record CM029556.1, read on the forward strand.
ATTTTTCTTCATGTTGATTCTATTGAATTCAGTATAGTCTACTGTTTAGACTTTATGCTGCAAGTATTTTTCCGATCAAAACAAATTTGATGAATTGAGAGTATCGTACCAGAGATATAACGAACTGCAACTTTCAACTTTAGTTATGGTAGGATTTCGATTACTTCTTGGAAATCTTGTTGATTGAAGCAATTTCATTCAAAGGTAATTAAAATTCTACACTAATATAACAAGTGGGTAGCTCGTTGGAGTAAGTGATATTAACGCGCGCTAGTCTGATAACCAGGAGGATCCGAGTTCGAATCTTTACTGGGGTGCAATTCATTCTTCGAACACAGCACAAACACATAGATACGACGGTCACCCCGTATTCCGGAGGAGACGATAAGCCGTCGGTCCCGACTAACTAATAAGTACAGGCTAGTCGTCATCTCTCATCATCGCTTTATTTATTACTCTCGCACAAGCCTAAGAGCTCATGTAGGTGTCAACGTCAGAAACAAACAAGTTATGTGAGGATTTAAAATGCATTGCAATATTATATGTCTTGTAGAAGTAGTTTAAAAAAAAGAAACATAATATGAATCAAGTCAGTAAGTTGGCGCAAGCTAAGATGACACGCCGCTACAATCTATAGTGTATTGCCTTCTCTGCCTACGCAAACTAAAACATTTTTTTTTAATGAATGAATAGTTTTTGCTCCTGCAAATATTGTGAGCAAATAATTCCAGATATTGTAATTTACTAGATGACCTAGATGAATCATTTTATCATGCAGAACTAAGAGAAGACATTCTGTTAAGAATGTTGGAAAAATGACTCCAGCTTGGTCAATATTGGTTCAAGAATTATAAATTTGGTTTCAAATTGTAGATCAGAATGTGTCCTTAACTAACCTACTAGTTGTTTCGTAAATACTGTGAATTCACCAATACAATCCATTTAGAATAGCTTGAAAAACATTTTAGAGTCCCCATCACTTAGAAATGGAGGCTGTTTTGAAAGGGGGAACGTCGAGTCGAGAGCATAAATAAAATTTAAAATCTATATCCAAGTAACTTGAAGATTATAACATGAATGGCATAATAATCATTCCAATAACGTAAAGAATTACTTATAGTAATGATCTAAAAGACGTGGAAAATAATAAATAATAAGAATAGTGTACAGTATGATGAATACCCCACCCACCATTCGCTGCCATCTTGTAACTGATTCAAGAGTTGTCCATTTTGAACCAACTAGCTCAACCAATGAGGTGAGAGTAGGAGGAGCTTCAGGGCGTTTCATAATTTCAACCCAGCACATGCTGCAATCTAGCGGCTGAGCTGAGAACTAGTTGGAACATCACAGACTAGATACCGGTATACAGTATGCAGCTGACCAATCAGGTAACAGAGTAGGCGGAGTCTTGTAGGCGTGCCTTATATTCTCAGCTTGCTTGTTATTGGTCAGTCGTTTTCTTGGCTGAGGGAGTGTTTGAAACTAGCAAAACAAAATGGCTTCAACTTTCACAAAATAGGTGGAATATAGGTATCCGTAACATTCACCAAAATTTATTTCTGTTTCGGATTTGTATAGGTTCTTCTTGTTTACATTAGCATGTACCTTACAAGAGTTAGTTCCACTTGAAACTATCAGTTGAGTCTTTATGCACTGGCGGCTCGTACCCACGAAACAGGTGAAGTGCCCATATCTTTTACTGTACAGCACTTCACCTGTTTCGTGGGCACGAGCCGCCAGTGTCTTTATCAAGTTTTACTTGAAATAATGATTTCCTTTTTCTGTAAAGTAGTTGGATATTATATTCCCATAGATAGGAAAAGGCACGTAACTCACACAAACATAATATGATCACCTTATTTTATTATTTTAATTTATAGTAAATTGTGCTTCTTCAAGCATATACTGATCAATTATAGACATCAATAATCATAATAGGCTTTTAATAATGTAAACTTGAGGGTCCCTCAAATTTTAGTGTGCTTGGATAAACCGGGCATTAGTGACAACAGAACAATCACATAGATACGACCACCCCCGTCTTTCGAAGGAGACCATAAGCCGTCGGTCACAACTACCTACCCTAAAAGTAGTCGTCATCTCTCATCATCTTACATCTTATTACCCACGCTCCACGCACAAGCCCAAGTGCCCATGAAGTCACCACCCTAAGGAAACAAGATTAATTGAAAAGCATTACCTTTTGGTCTCCCCACCAAATAAGGCCATACGCTAATAATGAATTGGAAAGCATTGTATTGTTCAAATTAATACTGAACTCTTCAAAGTAAATTTCAATACTTCTACATTTTTTCTTCATTACAACTGCATTGTTAAGAGTTTAATGTACTTTTAATGTTTCATTCGTTTATTCCATTTGAATGTGTAATAAGTTACCGTATCGATTCAAGTTTTCAAGACCATTTCTCCGAAGACTATATCGTGCATTACGAACATTACATCCTCATTTCCATAATATCTTCCAAGTCATGAAAGTATACTCTGTCCAAGCGAAGTAGACCCTCCGGCAAGATGAGAAAATGACTCCAGCTCGGTCAATATTGGTTCAAAAAATGATTGATTTGGTCTCAATTGTAGGAAACATTCTGATCTACAATTTGAGACCAAATCAATCATTCATGAACCAATATTGACTGAGCTGGAATAATTTTTTTATCTTGCCAGAGGTTCTTCTTTGCTTGAACAGACTATAGCATCGATCGTAATCACTCTTGCATGTTTGCGACGTTCGGCTCATTTGTAGCAGACTCCAACAAATTTGGCGATCGGCGAATGATTGTTACGAACTCTCAGCTCTGTCAGGACAGTCGGCGAGCGATCTACGATAGCGTTTCAAAAAGTGAGCGATCATAGCTAAACTGTTACGCTCTCGAAGACCACTGTCAGACTGTTCTGACGGAGCAAAGCATTGATAACAGATTTTGTCCAGCCGCCACTTCTGTTGAGAATTGCTATAACAACGGTTTTCAAGTCGGAAGGTCTTCTTGTGTTCTATATAGCGGGTTTCCCAAATAGTCGGTAGAAGCAAAGAAGACATTCTGGCAAGATGGGAAAATGACTTCAACTTGGTCAATATTGGTTCAAAATTTATGAATTTGGTCCCAAATTGTAGATCAGAATGTTCTCTACATTTTGAAACTGAACTTATCAATATTGACTGAGCTGAAGTCATTTTCCTATCTTGCCAGAATGTCTTCTTTGCTTCGACAGACTATATAGTAAATTGTTTACCGAAGTTGAGGGACTTTGGACTTGGCGTGCTTCACTTTCAAGTATCCTTGACCTTTTGACAACAATTTTTGATGTGTCCATTGATTGGAGGGTAGAGGGTACTCTTCAAAAATACAGTCTTGAACTAAATTTACTCCGGTAATGACAACAGATATAGGGAACGAAATCAACTTTATTCGATGTTATTTTGCGGGGTTGATAGCCGTGATTAATAATTCCAGTTCTTATTTTGATGTTTTCATTAATTCGAAGATTACCGGGGAAGACATTAAATACATGGATATTGGATAATGAATACTTGGCTTGGCTTTTATTCAAAATTCAAAAATGGAATTTCAAGTTTGCTTTTACGAAAGCCGAAAAGATTATAAAACTGAATTTCCTGTTCTCATCAACTAAACGTGCTTTAATATTCAAATCTAAAGTATCATAATCAATATTCTTAATAATACAAACCTGATCATTATACGGTGATCATAAACATGGAGAATTATTATTTATGTGCGCTTTCGGGCTTCAATTATATAATTATATGTATAATATATATTTATATAATATATAATTATAATATATATTATATATATTATAATGTAATATATTATTATATTTAATTTATAATTAAAAAAATATATAAGAATCTAAAGAGGCTAATACGGCTATTCACATTATGAGTCCACGATTATAATTGGTCTTTCAATGTTATATCCAATAAGACACACAAACACAATTATTTACTTCAATATGATTGATTCATGATTATGACACAATTTAAACATTTAACTCGATGATGATAGATGACAATTACGTTTTAGGCAGTCGGGACCGTTGACTTATCGAATCCTCCGAAAGACAGGGTGGCGGTATTTATGTGATTGTGCTCTGGTCAAAATCTGTTCCCCAGTCAAGAATAAGCCCGGAACCTCTATATCAGACAGGCATTATCACTTACTCCAACGAGCCACCCAATTTTTAAAGTATATTCGTATTTGAAAAGAAATATATGAGAATTGTTAATCAATATTTTGTTATTTCACTCACATGAATATGAGATATAATTGATGTAGAGGTTCTATAATTAATTTCAATCTCAATACAACAATTTTATTCAGCCAAATTCATATACCGTAGTTAATACGAAATCCACCTACAGTGATTAGATAAAATAATAATTTAAGTTGATATAATAACAGTTTTATAATAGTTTATTATAAAAGTTTATCTAGTCACTGTAAATCCACCTATAGGGCAGCGCACCCGATTTACAAAAAGTGTACTAGATGTCCGAAGCTAAGCGGTTTATTCTTTTACTATTCTGGTTTATTTTTGTTTGCTGATTTGTTAAATTACAAATAAACATTGAGTTTTTTGTTCTAATTTCGGTACCTCTATCATGAGAACTAGTTCATATTAGACAATTAGATGGTGCAACGGTCGAATCTCCAGCCATCTCCCGCTGTCCTTTATCATGCGTTTTAAGAAAAATTTGTAAAAATGAAATTGCAAGTTAAGAATTTGAATTTGAATCATGTCACCTACAAATTTCTTGAACCACCGGCATAATATTCATATCAATTATTTACAATTAATGTCATTGTTACGTATTGAATTAATTTATTGCCTCTATGATATTAATGTAGGTAGCCAAATATAATTTGTGTGTTATTTAATAAGTAAAAAATGGATTTAAAAAATTCCTTATTGTTTCCTTCTGCAGGACAGAAACGCAACACAACCCACCGTCTCTTTGCGGTGATGGACTCAGTCAGCTGCAGCAGCTTGCTGAAACCGAGACGCGGCGCGCTGCGCAGCCTAGCTGCACACCAGCATCAGCAGCCCTGCTTCTACCAGCCGCCATCTTGTCTGGTGAAAACCAGCGCGCAAATAATCAGTGAGGCGCGACAAGCCATCATGACAAGCACCACACAGCACCCGGTTAATACTAAGCGCCCCTTTACGCCGAGGGACGCGGGGCGCATTCTGTTTGGAACGGGGCGCATGCGCAGGCCGCCCAGTGCTGTCAGGTTAGGTTGGGTTTAGTGTTTAGTTACTTATAGTTCGTCCAAGCAGAGAAGAACCTCTGGCAAGATGAGAAAATGACTCAGCTCGGCCAATATTGGTTCAAAAATTATTGATTTGGTCTTAAATTTTAGATCAGAATGTTTCCTACAACTGAGACCAGATCAATAATTTTTGAACCAATATTGACTGAGCTGTAGTCATCTTCTCATCTTGCCAGAGGTTCTTCTTTGCTTGGACAGACTGTACAGCATCGAAAAACAATTATAGTGAGATGAATTTGAAACTCACTATTCTTTTTCAATGGTTAGGCCTACCGTATAGCCTACATAGCTGGAGCGAAAAACTAGGCTTTTGGCAAATGACAGATATCAATTTACAGCTCTGTCAGGACAGTCTCAAGCTGTCTCCACGAGCAAATTAGTAAAGCTGGGATTGCAATTGTTTCTATAAACTTTCGCAGACAGCTTGCCCACTCTCCTGAGAGAGTTGACAGAACGGTCATTCGCCTAAACAGTTGAAAAGGCTAGACTCCAGTCCAATCGCTCGTCTTTAACTGGACATGAATTTTTATAGCGATAACATTACTATTATGAGATTGAGAATAATTATAAGTATTTTTTTGTAATTTTATCAGTGTGATGTAGGCTAATGGTCTCGCAATGATGGAACGGTTAATTGGTGATCACTCTGCCGTTGTCGTAAAGTTACAAACACTATGGTCGGTGCTTGGATCGATGCCCATTATTTTTTATCTAATATAGGCCTACATATTGGCGAGGTAGTACCTTTCCGTGAGGATATCCCCACTGATAGAAGCCTATTTGAAAGGAAGGAGCATATTTTTATTCATTTAGTAAATCGTTGATACTGAAGTCAGTGACTCATCAGTCAACATGTAACAGCATCTAGAATCAAATAAATTTTTATTCAAGGCTATATTTATTAAAGGTACCTACAATCATATTATTTCTTTATTTACTTATATAGCCTACTATAACTTATACTTTATTCAATGATCATAAATAAACTTAGTAATTATTAATAATTCACAATAATTATCAGTTATAACTGAAGTTGATAACTTCCTATATATTTAAATAACTTGAAATGAAAAACTTTCCATATGTTTCATTGCAGTATCCGGCAAGTGCACTTCAACGATGTTGATCCGAACGTTCTACCGAAACTGGTTGATACGGACCATGGAAGTAAAAACAACGCAAATAATCAAAATATTGCCTCTGGCCTCACGCTATCAGGAGTGGCTTTGCTCAAGACACAGAATGGAAGATGGAGACTGCCGGCCATTCCTCAGAAACACGCTCAAAATCAACTCGAAAAATGTAAGTGAAATACAGTAGGCCTATTCATTCACGTCTTTTCAAGCTATATTCTATTCACTTTTCATGGAACATGTTACTATAATAATTATAATTATCCAAGTTGATTAATCAAATGCGCTGGCTGCCGAATAATCTAAGAGAAACTCCAAGTAAATTCACATTAATTATATTATGACTATTGTAAATCAAATCGTTTATTGTACATGAAATACATTATACAAAGTAAAATTCAAAGCAAAAGTAGCTCCATATTTGTACTATGAAAGACACCTTTTTGCTGTCAAACTAAATGACTTTAATATTATCATATTTCTCTATTAGCCTAATTAGCCGATTGCTTGATTATTACGTAAGTTATTTAATAGAAATTGAACTGAATTAAACATTTTCTGCTCTGAGTTTTTTTGTGAAAATTTGAATTGAGAAGGTGGAAGGCCAATGGAAATTGAGAAAAGAGATACAGAGTCTTAAGAAAGTTTACCAGAAGTTGATAATGGTGTAGCAACCTAAAACGGTATCTAATTGTTTGATACAATTTGTGGTTTGACAATATCTTGTCTTATTCAATAAGGATATAACTAACACAATTTCACCTTCACAACTACCGGCACTCAACAAGTTTCAAAATTGTAATTAGGAAGACTCAAATCTTTTCAATTCAATCTCTGTTTGTAGCCTACTGGCACTGATGACACTGAAGAACTTTTTATATACATTTAGTTTTAGGTTGATAAAAACCCTTAGAATATCTAAGGTTGTATACAAAGTGGGTTAAGGAATGAAGATGAAGACGAAAATGGCGTTCATTAAATCATATATGCTCTCTTCGATTTATTCAACTGTTTTCGATTAGGCACTGCAGCTGAATCATGAATATCAACTTTAGTCACTGTGGCGGCTCGTACCCATAAAACAGGTGAAGTGCTGTACAGTAAAAGATACGGACACTTCACCTGTTTCGTGGGTACGAGCCGCCAGTGACTTTAGTGACATCTTCATTTTCATCTATCAACCCACTATGAATGCACAACAAGTCATAATTACTTGATGTTGCTTTTCAGCTATTAGAGTAATCAATTATTGATGTTGCTTTTTACAGTACCAGAAGAGCAAACACAACGGAAAAAACTGCTCCAACCAAAACCACCTGATCCCAAACATTCAGCCAACACCTGCACCCCGATTAAAAAACCGTCAAAAGAGGACAGTTTTGTGCGCATGCGTCGCCAACAAGAACTGCTGAATCAGCCGAAAGTGGTCGGCATGGATCAGCTGATGGCCTGGTCGGAAATCGCTGATCTGGCCGACGAGGACAATCGCATCAACGAGGCTAGGGCCGCTCATGACGTCACCAATCAGATGAAATCAGCTGATCATATCGATGATAGATCAACCAATGACAGCAGGAATCACCGGGAATCAGTTGATTCTGTCAGAGGTCACCTGATATCAGCTGATTCTGTCAATAATCGATCAACTGATGACGTCAGAAATCATCTTGGATCACATGTTGATTCCATCAGAGGTCACCTAAAATCAGCTGATCCTGTCAACGATAGATCAGCTCATGAGGTCAGAGACCATCTGGGATCAGCTGATGAGGTTGGAGGTCGTGTGAGGTCAGCTGATGACGTAATAAATCAGTTCTTGTTGGCTGAAGAGGAGAAGGAAAGTGTTGAGAGTGCACTGGAGAGGATTGGAGCGCTTCAGGGGAAAAATAATTGTGGTAAATTTTAATTTTAGATTAATTTTGAAGACATTGTTCAATGGAATGTTATATTTCTTAGTTACAGTAGCCTATATTATTTTAGATAGCGGAATCTTGATAGCAATGAGTCTGATAAGGGTTTGCAATAACCATGGAATATTGAGAATAAAAAGACACAGAATATGTTCTCAATACAACTACTTATACTTGAATACTTTTTGTATATTTTATGAATGTTGAATAATTATGATTGATCAAATAATTGAGTTTGCCAAATTGAATGATATCATAATTCTATTTTTGAGATTCATATTTATATCATATAATTCATTTGAGATTCTTGGGTTTGAACAAAATTTTCAGTTATCAATTGGCTATGAATGTTGAAGAATGAAATACAATCTCACAAATTGGCAAAAATCAATAAGAATAGGATTTCCATTATGTATTGGAGTTGGAGCTTGCAATTTAGTTGGAGTGAAACAATTTGAGAACTACTTGCTATGATTATTCTCATATTTTAATTTACACAATGTTATGAATAAAATTCTATCAATTCCTTCTAATAGTTTCAATATATGCACTGTTTCCCCCAAACAAAATCTATCGAGCTAGTCTAAACTGTCTGTGGAAGTAGTTCAATTTATTTAAAAAAATGATCTTAGACTAGATTAGTCTTAAATAGGAGTTTCAAGCTATAACTTAAATATTTTAAATTTTGAATTCATAATCTTGAGAACAAAATATTGTATATTTGAAACAAATTCTGTAGTATACCCAGCTCAATAGTAATAAAACATCTTCATTTGGACTTAATGTTTCGATTATATATTAATTTGTGATGTTTCCAATATAATTGAACTATACTCGATCTGAATACAATTCTAAATTTACGTTCAGGGAATCATGAAGTTTAGTAAGATAATTAAAACTAAAGCATTTCTCTGGGCTTTGAATTGAGGAAAAACAAGTAACTTATATTTAATTCCATAATAACTTGATCGTACATTTGGTAGGTCTCGTACAAGAATTGATATAGAATCATCGAACCTTTTACAAACTTTTAAAACACCTTTCACCGAAACAATATGTTGAAATATCATTTTCGAGAATTTTTCAGACTGGTCACTCACATAGATTAAGTAAGTAGCACGTCCAAATCAAAATCCAATTCAAATCAGCATTTTCTCTTTAAATTTATTTTGTAAATTAACAAAGCATGTTGCAACGTTTTAAAACTTGATTGATGTCTTTTTCATAGTAGGCTACCCAAATTTTGTATAGAACTCTATATAGGTACCTTTTTCAATAGATGCAAAAATGATCATGAACTTCATCAGAAGTTATTTTACTAGATATTATGATATTATCATGATGAATGAAATTTTTCTTAGAATTCTCATCCATATCATGAGTGGAAAAGGCCTATTCATTTTGAATTTATTTTTGATAGATTGGTTTCATATCACATTTTCAATTTGCTACTTTTGAAATAAAGTATAATAATACCGAATGTTTTCAATTTGATTTTTTTATAATGTTACCAATTCATATAAGAACACAATAATAGGCTCTACTGATTAGCAAGACACTAATTTCATTTATTTTCATTTAATACCACCACTTTATTTTCGTTTTTGAGCATGTTGAGGAATAGAATAATAATTATAAGTAGGCTACAGCCACCTCAAACAAACTTGAAATCTCTTTATTGAATATAAACAATATACAACGAAATCGAACTTATACTTAGTAAACTAACATCTTTTGAAATATAAATCAGAAGGATATTGTATAAAACTACAAATTACTCTATCCCCAGTAATATGTCTAATAATTAATGCAATAATATGCTTGAATGAAATCAATCTAGGGCAATCAAAAAGCAACATAGATAATCTTCAACAAATAATTTTTTTTGTCATTCACAGAAGAATAAATTTCACAAAATTTAAATTTTGTAAAAAAATTACAAAAAAATCACAGAAATTCACAGAAAAATATAGATTATCTGTTTAATAAAAATTCTACTTGACCATATTCAAAATTCAAAGAATTAAAATACAAAAATACAAGTCACTGTGAATTTTGCTGTTGATAACGGCATGTGAGTCAATGATAATGATAATTTAAATTTTTGCTAATTCTCTTCATAAGTAATAATATTTAAATCATTCATGATAGTCATTGATTACACCGTGATTATTCATTAATTAATCAATTAAATTCATTTGTTTCAAATACAGATACTAGCATAAAATGCACAAATAACATTCACAGAATACACATTATAAGAAATTATGAATATGTAGTGCACATAACTATAAAGCAACGCTCACATGAATTGCTAGGTTCAGTGAACAGTCAATGAATTTTTAAAACGAATCATTATTCTTTTAAAGAAAAATACAATGAAAATACTACAAAATACAAAAATACAACTCATGGGATAAAAACATAGACAATTGAATCCAAAACGTCTTTTACAAGTTTTTAGATTTTACATAAAAACTTCAAAAGCTATTTTAATCTTGAGAGAATAAACTTTAGAAAATGATAATGAAACTACCTATTCAAACGCAGTGATGGAACTAAATAAGAAATTATTAAATTATTAATTATTATTTTATTATAATTAATTATTGAATAAGAAAAAAGAAATAATTTTCAAATTAATCACTCTTGATAAACCACCCATACTACACAAAGTCCCAACACAAACTAACTCAAGTACTAGAAGTTGAACGTTATTGAGAGTGGTCAAAGACTTTCTTCCACTAAATTATTAACTAACTGCTATCAATTGAATTGTGTCAGCCTAAAATAACTTATTGATTGTCTTTTAACAGTAGGCTACTTTCGCTGGTAGGCTAATCAAACTGTCATTAAGAATTTATCGCCTTTTTTGAAAATTTTAGCCGATTTAAGAATTTCACCTTTTATTGACCTTATTTTAAAAATACTGGTCACAGAATCATTTTGTTACATATTCAAGTTTATTATTTATGTGTATTATGCGATTATCTTTTAGATCCCTCCAGTCTCTTCACATCAAAACAGATTTGAAAATACTATAAATTTTTTCACAAGATTACATTGAAATTAATTTTTGCTAGTTCATAACAATAATGAACGTTTAAATTGAAGATTATATAAGCTTCAATAATATTTCAGAAATAATTCTGCTTTGCCTTTGGTTAAGTTTCATTGAAATTTCAATATTTCCAACTCTAAATTGTATCCTTCTGTAATTTTATTGCTAATCTTATTACAGATGCCGAACTATCAAGTGCCTTGGACCATCTTTATTCAGCAGTTGAAAGGGAAGGAGACAGAATAATTCGAAATCATCGAGCTAAGGCGGCCATTTTGAAAACGCTTCATCCCTTTATTGAAGTATCCAGTGAACCACTTCTACTTCGCTTAGCACGTGTTATTTTGGCTGTAAGTCGGATAATTGAAATGAAATCTATCATTCTTGAATGAGTTCTATCGATATTTCGATGAACTTCTCATTTCATAACATCTCTTAATAAATTGGTACAATGAAAAGTACCACTTTGATTCAAAGTTTATACTAAAAAGTAGCTACTAATACTAATATCTAATAAGTAGCTAAAGTTTATACTAATATCGCTACAATCAACGTTATTGAATGAATACACTTTGTTAGAATTATACTTGAAAGTACTTAATATAGGTAAGTTACTAAAAAGTAGCATATTAAATAGCTATACAGTCCACGTTATTAAATAAGCTAATAGGCTTGCTAGGTATCTTTGATTAGATACTATTTGTAGTCAATATAATACATATTATCAAAAGTTATTCTCAAAAAGCAGCATGTTACACACATATAAATCCACATTCAACAAATAAATCATAATACATACAATACCATTCAAGTAATAGGAACTGACCTCTTTCAAGAAAGATATTTTTCGATATTATACTGTACAAGTACCTAGCTCTTTCTGTTCAATGTCTCTTCAGTTCTAAATTTAATCAGGATCCAGTTCTTGTTGGTAGTGGTTGCTCATTATAAAACTTGGCTCCTATGTATGTGGGCAACTTATATCCCATTTTAAATGAAAAGACAAGATGTTATTATGGATAACTACCACAATATCAATTTCACAACTACTCAAATAGTATATCCCATTTTGATAATTTCATATTCTAAAACCCATCCAACTTTTTATACACCATTCAAATGGAGTTGAAAGAGAGTTCAAGAAGAAGTAGACTTATTGATACTTTGAGAAAGTATAAAAATGTCTCAATGAATATCATGTTTTAAAATTTGATAACTATGGAAATATTACAATGAATACCATATCTATTAAGTTGATATGGTACAAATCGTATTAATATATTCAATAGTATGAACAAATGTTCGTGAACTGAGTCTTTCGTATAGAAATCTATTTTTATATGGATAAATGGATAATTGATGGAGGCAGCAGGTGAAAACTCCCATTTTTCCTTCTTCAAAATACAATTATAAATTTATATATCACACTACACAATTTAAGTTTGATAAAAATATAAAGGAATACATATAAATAACAAACAAGTAGGTGCTTCGAAATATTATCAGTCCATATAGAATCATGTTCTGTTGTTTGTATTCTTTAATCTAACTATGTACACTTCATTTCTTTCAGCTTCGTGTCACTGGTCAAAATCTATCTGCAATTTGTAAAATAGTGTTCAAGGTTTCTCGCAGTGATAAGCACGATGATTACTTTCTGGAGAATAATATTCTTGGTAAGCGAACTTCACCGCAACTATAGCCTATTGTAGTGTGTTGAAATTCCATCATTTTTTCCTTTTTAAAATGTAAAGCTGAGTATACGCGTTTGGATTGATTCCATTTTAAGAAGATACTGTACGGTAGCCTACATTCAAGTGAATGCACACTAATTATATATGATAGAGTCATCATTTTCCAATGCGATCTGAAATCTTATAAGAAAGAAGAATACCGTAATCAGCTTCTGACATTGTCTGGCGAGGTGAAGTGATATTCATCCATATAAAACACACAAAAAAAACACATATTAACACACATAATAGTTGTCAACTAATAACTTATATTAGAGTTCTAGTCGACTGTGATAGTTGAAATCATTTTCGTGTTCTCTGTTTGAATTCAAATTATTCTTCTGAGGAAAATAATTTTATAATATAATTTCAAAATTATAACCTGTAATATTAATCTTATTCATATACACGCTTCAATGTCTCTTCTTGTGCAGGCCTATATTTCGTTTATTGCTGATCAATAGAAAAATGATAAAAGAATCAAGTTGATTCAAAATTACAAAATGAAGCTCAATATTCCTAAACATAAACCTCAAAAAGCTATTAAAATTGATGATCCCTAGTTTTTCATCGTCAGAATAGTATACATTTTTGAAGAATTCAAGTTAAAATAAGAACAATTCAATATTAACTTGTCAAAATTGGGAAGAGGAGACGTTTGGACTCTGTGTCAATCAATCAATCATCACAGAAGTAAAATTACATTGAATATTGTCATTTTACATTTTGTTATATAAAAAACAAGACACTTCAAAGGAACAAATAATAATCAATACAGTCAAAGCGAAAATATTGAGTTTTGAATACCTACAGCTTGTCTGTAGGCTATTTTTATGTCTCAAAAATTTATTGTAACTTCATTTAGGCTACCAATAATAAAGTGTAGAATTGACAAAATCTTTGTGTTTTGATTCGTTATTGTAGTTTTCAATAATTAATTAAATGGGAAGTGAAGAAACAACTGAACATAGTCTAACGTACATTTTGGACTGTATCATATTATAAATTTGAAAGATGGAATAGCACAAGAATTACCTTGGTATTTTATCTCTCAATGTCAGTGTCATTTGTATAAATAAAATTAATAATAAAATTAAAATAAAATTATAAGGAGTTGGAAACTCTTAAGACTTATTGTAGTTTAATAGCCCAATAAAACCTGTTTTTAATAGGTCACGATGAAAATATTATAAAATTAGTTTTTTGTCGAATCAATAAAGAAATTAATTTTTCCAGCGTTATTTGTCGAATCCCTGGGACGAGCCAGTCCTCTTGAGGATGCCGAAGCCTGTATTTATGGCTACGGGGCACTGAAGTTTCTCACAATGAATTCGGAACTTTCATCTGCACTGCTACAGCTCGGTCTTCTTCAACTCATTGTTTTGCACATGAAGATCGTCAATAATTCGGTGAGTTTTCATTGATTTCGCCACGATTCTTTTGTTCAAAAGTTCATAGATACATCTGTATATCTATAGTAGGCTAATATCTAACGCCAGAAATTAGATGGTTTCATTAGATGGGAGCAAATTGGCTCCTTTGTGCGCTCGCAACACCTGATATCAATTGGAGTTGTGATTTAGCTATGCCTATGTGATGTCTCTGAAATCAAAAGAGATAATAGATGCATTACATCAGCTATTAGTTGGTTACAAGAGATAGACGAAACTGCCTCAGTTTTTGGCGTCAGCTATATTATTTCACGAATTTTTAACAATATTGAAGTAATCACCAAATATCCAAACATATTGTCGACACATTCACAAAATCTATTTAATTATTTTCTCTTGAAAATATTTTTTAAATTATTTGAAGTCTCAGATGCGTAGGTACTCTAATCTCTTGATAGGAGTTTGTAGCCAGCGCCACCTACCAGAAATTTTGAAGACTAACTCACTTCTGAAAAATCTATTTGAATAGCTTATTCGTTTACATGGCATATAAGCATGGCATAGCATATAATATTGAAACATAATATGCCTAGGATTCTTGGCTACTTGGTATCAGTATAGGCATCATAGTATCATAGCCAAATATGACGCATCATAAGCACGCCAAGACTCAATCAATCGAATTAAATTATCTAAATTAGATAATTGATATTATTGAATTATCAATTATGAATTAATTATCAAATTAAATCATAATTATAAATTAATTATGAAATTTGATGTACGGTACATAAAACCTTATGTAGCCTTTGAATTTGGATTTGAATTTTGGAAACCAGCATGTACGGCCTACATAAAATCTTCTTGAATAATTAATTTATTCTTTTAGAAGACAAATTGAAGAATGGAACTTTATTGTTCGGGTTCTTTTAGAATCCTAATATTATGTAATATGTTTACCATCTCTCTTTCAGTTCCACTTTCACCTCTCTTCCATTTTTTCATCTACTTTTTTCTATTTTATTATATTATTTATCAAAATTTGGTGAAAGAAGTTGTGGACATTAGTCTGTGTTCTCGAACAAAGAAAGCATTCCTTCCAAATGTCAGATTGGAGCGAGAGTGTATCTACGCATGCTCAGATCTAGAAATTATAATGTAAAATCATCTCAGCTAACATACCGCTGGCGATATGTGATGAGAGACAGATTGTAATGACACGTTTACACCGGAATGTTGATAACATTTGTTAATAACTTTTTAGAATAACGTATTATTATATAGACTTATTATATAAAAGTTACTAACATTCCGGTGTAAACGTGGCTTTAGAGTGTTACTATTTTTCATTTTGATTCCTGCCAGTATTGAACAGCTGCCATTTTAAAAGAATGTCTTCTCTGCTCGACAAGACTATACTCTAATGATTTGATTTCAAACACAGTCATCATTATTTCAATATTATTATTTAATCATTTTTCCAGCGCCTAGAACTCGCTCCGATCGCCGAGCCGACCAGCCACGCCCTCTTTCAGCTGACGGGCACCCTGCGCAATCTAGCCAGCGATGATGCGCAGCACGCTGCGTTACTTGCAGCTGGTGCAATCACGCAGCTATGCCGATCGCTGCAGCTGTTCAGTGCCGATTTGGATTTGGTGTGTAATGTGTCTAGGACGCTGAGGTGGGTTTTAGCATAGATTAACAACTATTTATTATATCTTCATTCTAGCCTCCTCACACAGAGATTTTCTAAGTGAGGAGTTTTACTCTTCTATATTGTTATTTCATTTCAATTTGTACTACACTATGAGTCTATCATTCAGTTTGTGAATAAATAAAATTTTGATTTGATTTGATATTCTAATTCTCTATTATTTGGTACAGTTTTGTGTATATTATTGTTCAGAATATTTGTAAAAGAGTTACAATGAGGTTTTGTTATATGTGTTTAGAATATTTGTAAAAAAGTAAAAATTAGTTCAGAGAATAAACTCAACCGTACAAATGTATTTTATTGTAGGAGCGTGGACCAACAAAACAAGAGTATCCTAATAATATTGACAAAGTCAAGCCGTAACTTAATGCAAGTATAATACACGAAAAAAGTCACAAAGTATATCATGATTTATAATTTATTTTATTGTCATAAAAGAGTAACAATGAGTTCAAAAGATTAACTCAAAAGAGTAAAATAAAAAGATATTATTATAGTAGACAGAATATCCTGATCTAGGGTTGCGATACTATTCAAGAACATGAAAATGGAAAGAAATGTATTAATGTGATCCATATTCCATTATAAGGTACCGTTTCCATATGTGAACCCGTATCCATACCGTATCCTCAGTACCACTGAGTGATCCATATTCCATTATAAAGTACCGTATCCACTATTAGAAAACTATTTTGGACTCATAGAGAATCGTGAATAACTTACATGTAGGTAGAATGGAATATAGAATTTCAATTCTGGAATTTTACAGAATAATCAATTCAGTCAATAAATCACCGTTACTGATCGAATAGACTACAGAGTTTAGTATTGGTCAACATCATAATTTGGGAAATTTAATTATGTCTGGAAATAAGAACTCTATTGAATTGTTCTCCATGAATACTTGTTGATTGTCAGTATTAGTCTGATTGTCGTTGATCTCCAATTGGTTATTTGGAAGAATTCTATTTTTTCCAAAACTCAAGCAATAACTCAATGCAATTTATAGTTCTAGTTAAAAAAATCAATGTTTTTCCAGCATAATTTCGACCAACGACGGCTGCTGTCAAGAGATCGTCGACTGTGAAGACGGGTTCAAAACTATGACAAAAATTCTGCGAAAATTTCCTGGCAGACAAGATGTGGTTGTGAGACTGGGTTATGCACTGGGGAACGCTGTTGCTAAGAGTAATTCTGCTAGAATTAAGGTGAGATTAATTGGAAAGTTAAAATAAGTTATGTTTACTCGTGAATACAGTATTGGGAAAATATTGGGAATAATGTTGGATCATCTTCTTTTTCTTATTCGAAACGATTATAATAGATTCAACTTTGACTTTAATATTATGTTCCTACTCTTATTCAGGAAGATTTTTGGTCAAGTGCACATTGCTGGCGAGGTGGAACCCAACATCACACAAGATGGAAGTACCAAAGGGTCTCCCCACCATTAAAAGTCATAAGAATTTTATAAAGATTATGGAAGAATCAACTTAACTGTAACTCCAGTCTAGTAAAAATGACAGTTTATTATCATTCATAAGTAGTGGTTGGAGTGCAACAGGCATAGCCCAAACAGGATTCAAAATATATTGAAGATGGACTTGAAAAATGTTAATAGTAAAAATACAATAGATGCAATAACAAGAAAGTAGAATAGGTACTGCGCTTATAACTTTCGCAAAAATTTAGGCGGTTTTTCAACTGATGTAAAATACTAATTATAACAGCTTATGTAAAGCATCTATTGTCTCTTTTCAATATTCAAAAACATCATCTAGGATCTAGACATAGCTAAATGACAACTCTTATATTGACAATATCAGCTGCTGGAATATACAAAACCGCCTAACTTTGACTTAAGCCATACAAAAAAATCACTTATCTGATGGAAAATTGATAATTATTGTAAATAGAATGAAAAAAATTATTCGCTTGAACAGACAAATCATTCAATAAATTCAATTATGTATCTAAAAGAGATTCATCAATATTATTCTAACAATAATATAATCAGTTCTTGAAGCTTTCAACTCAAGATAAAAAATAATAAGAGTCAAGATGAACAGTTTTGGGCTTTAAAAAGCTGTTGCACTTTTTTGAATTGAAATGGCTAGATTAAGATGAATAAACAAGATAAGCATGCATTTATGTGAAAATTTCAAACTATATATATTATAGTTTGTCCAAGCAAAGAAGACATTCTGGCAAGACGGGAAAATGACTCCAGCTTGGTCAGTTCTGGTTAAAAAGTCAATGATTAGGTCTCAAATTGTAGGAAACACTCTGATCTACAATTTGAAACCAAGTTTATAATTTTTGAAAAATATAGACCAAGCTGGAGTCATTCCCTCATCTTGCCAGAATGTCTCCTTTGCTTGGACAGACTATAGTAGATTATTTCCTACAGAGGAAGTTTGAGGAAGCCTGCATTTATTATTTTTAACTGTATTCCTCAGCTCTACCAGGAACCAGAAGCGTTGAAAGTGATTCTCGATCTGATGGATTCCTACTTGGAGAAAGATCTACAAGCGTCTATGACAGAAGATATCAACGGAAACCATAACAAATCACATCAGCAAATAGGTTCTGATGGATCAGTGGAAGATGTTCTAATTAAGGTAGGATATAAGTGGATATAAGGTAATAATTATAATAAGATCAGATATTTATCTCGACATTCAATGTTTAAAAGAGGATTCGACCATAAGTAAGTAAGTAAGATATTTATTCAACAGTATACTTACTACATCATACAATAGACAGATGAATATCGTCATAGCAAAACTTTGAAATAATCTACAGCCACATCACATACTGGAATACTGGAATGCATTCACTTTGTTGAGACACCTGATGACAATAATATAGGGTATTACTGTATACATCGTCATTACCTACTGGTTTTTACAATCATGAAAAAGTGTTTGAATCTTACTTCAAAATATTGAACATATTTTTGATTTCAATAAATTTAAGTCTCAGCATATAAATATGCATGATAATAAGTATGTTATTTTCGGGTTTTTGTAGATGATTCGTATTATTGCCAACATGAGTTTACATCCTGATGTGGGGGTGGGTCTATCCTGTGCCTTTGATTCAAATGAGAGCCACAATGAATCTGACTATGCTCATCATTCTTCACAGAAAAACAAGTAAGTATTGAATAATCACCAGTAGGGTCCAATTCACGCCAGAGAAAACGAAACAAAACAAAACGTCCGCTTCAGATAAAACGTGGAACTACACTTCAATAGTCAAGATCAATTTTTTATTACGGATGATGCCCACATAAGCATTTTAGCTTGTGCGTGAGTAATGGATATTGAGTGCGAAGGTGGTTGATGATGCGAAAAACAGCCATGCCACTGGGATTCGAACCGAGACTCGGCAGTGCTAGCGTACTGAAGGTTGTGACGCCCTAGCCCACTGCGCCAACCAGGCCGACAAGATTTAGAATAGATTTTAAAAATGAATGAAAATCGAACATAGAACTTTCGATTCTAAAACTGCACATAAAGTCAAACATAGAACATATGCCAATAATCCTTTATGTTACCAAAACGTTCTGATGATGTGTGCGTTATTCTTACTTAACTGCGGTTCGAAGCAATCGTATATGGTTTCGTACAATCCGGTATGAATTTGATTAAACAAAGAGATAATACCCGGCATTTAGACAAAATACTAGAGTCTTTTATTTGACGTTGATGTAACTTAACTTACAGTAGGCCTAAACTTGACTCGATCACTTGAATATTTCCAATTATCCGATTTTGAATAAATTATCTCCAGTAATTCCAGATAGTTTTCTCATTGAAACTATTTAAAATAGCCTATTCAGCTACTCAGGCTGGATCAAAGCCAGATAACTTTACATTCCAAAAGGCCTACATCAAATTCAATTCTATAAAGTTAAGCTAATAATTCAATTCACGATAAACTCAAGTGTATTCGATTTCATGTTCACTCACAGCTATTAAATTATTTGATGGACTATTTTAATCAATTTATTTATTCATTGTATTAATTAATCTTGTTTTCCATTTAATTTTCTTCAAGCAGGATGCAGAAAGACTAATCGGCATGCTGTTGAAAGTCCTGCGTCGAAAATCGGTGACAGAAAGTGAGGAACTTTGTCATTTCAGCACTTTCCACTCTCAACAACCTTTCTTACTATGCTGCTTCATCCACATCGCCCGACAGTCCTTTTGCTATCAGGCATATTGAGCTGGCTGAGGGTAAGCTAGTGTTACAAGTTTTTTATCAAGAAACTTCTCCAAACATATTATATATCTCATATCTATTCATTCACTAGGTACTTGTTCCACAGAAAACTGCAATTTCAATAATATTATGACCAAGGAGGAAAATCTAGACCAATCTGATTCTGTACCAATCCTCTCTCAAATTCAATAATGATGATAATGTTAACTAAAACATGAAAGTAATGTAAACATGATGATAATGTTAACTAAAACATGACTAATATGCTTGCCTAAGGTAATATTTTGAGCACTTTCGTAGAAAAGAAGCAATATAAAATTGAAAGCTATTATGATTACAATTGTCACATCCAATAGCTACTTCCATCTTATTAGAATAACAGCAAGAGCTGGATACTGATGAATTAAAGTATAACTGCTGAAGTTTTATCAGCCTATTCACTGTTACTGACCTACAATATTGTATTAAGCGATAGATGCATATTTATACTTATGATTCTCTATACCGTATGTATGAAATTTGAGTTATGTTGAGTTAATTTTAGAGAAAAAATGTACCTATAGGTAATATAACGTCAATATTCCATAGTTTTGATGATAATATTGTTATGATCTTCCTGAGAATGGATCTGCTTACCAATGATAAGGATACATTGAATACTAGTATAATTATTATCAAAATTTTATTAATATAGACAGTAGAATCTAGAGAGAATGTACCCAAATAGTTCATCGAGGACAGATAATGAAAATTTAAGACTTAATTGCATTTGGCATATCTATTGAAGATTTCTATAGCAGTATTTGATTTCCAACATCTTATATCAGCATTATTAAGACGGTCATTTATTACTGATCATGATTACAAAATTAGCATTTAAAAATTAACGTGATTTACCACTATTAATAATGCATTGATTGAATATAGGTAACTTAATATACCAGGTAACTTCTTACTTCTATACCAGGTAACACTTTAATTGTCTGTGTTTCATCTTTCATCAATTATATACGATATAAGTATTCTATTTCCTCATATGATTGAATCAATTATAAAGACTCACTTGGAATTCAAAGACCAATTTTCTCTCTTCATAAAATGTCTCTATTATAACAGTATAATAATTTACAATTTTCTCTGTTCAGCTTTAGGTCAACTGCTGACAACAGAGAATGAAGAATGCCTGACTGAAGTGGCCAGAGTTCTCGGGAATCTAACCAGGAACAAACAAGTCAGAGACTTTCTCCTTGAAACTGGAGGTGAGAATAGAAGAAAATTGGAAGAGTTGTTGAAGAAAATGTCAAAAAATACTCCCATTATATAGAAGCTAAGTGATTCCAGTACACGCCGTAGGATTAACAAAGAAAGTTGAAAGAAATTTAAGGAAGATGTCAAAATTGAAGCTAAATGATTTTTTCCTCGTGAAAGATATGAAGTGATTTAAATCATTATATCGATTGGAGATTGAATAACACTTGACTGTCGGGGATACTATCAGCATTCTTGAGAGAAGTGTGATAATAAAACTCCATCTTCCATACACTTATAGCCAATCAATCTTACTCCTCTCGTTATAGTTTGTGACTGATTCTACCAAGACAAATTAAGTCTGATCAATTGTTCAAGATCCCTGAAAGTAAAGTTAATAATTGAATAGAAGATCCTAATTTGAAGAAATTGAAAAGAAGATTTCTGCTGGATATTCCTTTGTGTAAAAAATTTGCTCATTGAAATCGTAAATATAATGATTGGGAGCAGTTAAACTTATGTATTTTGCAAGTAGAATCTACAACAAATCTCACTTCAAAACATTTTAATAAACCCAATTTTCGATAAACCCAATAAGAGACCCTTTTTGTTAGCTGTTCACCTGTCATTTTTAAGCAAGCATCGAACTGAATGATTTTGCGGTTTTATTATTAAAGTGAAGATGTCATCTGTGATGATTGTATATGAATTAGAAAGCTCTTTGTGGAATTTAATTCACTAGAAATAAATCATCCATGATTGATTGAAGTGTTACCTTTTTCCTTGTTTTTATTGTTGAAAGTAGGCCTATTTCATTATAATTTGCAAAATCTTGTTTAAATTCATTCACATCAATTTCTTTTGCATGATTTTTACTAGCTCTTGAAATCTAGGCTATTCGTAGATTAATTGAGCTTCTATTGACTAACTATTATAATCAAAATACTTTGCCTACTATTTCTTCTATGATTAACCAAAAGTCTTACTATTGTCTTTAAGTGAAATTCATTCTATGAAATCTTGCCTACCGGTAGTGAATAAACAAATCAATTAGATAATCCAGGTTCTGTTCTTGACACTCAAGACTATAATTTTCTACAAACGTTTCTATGGTGTAGCTCAACTCCACTCAAGCACTAAATTCTCATTAAGCCATCGTTGGGCTATTTTATTGAAACTGTATTGTAAAAATACTATTGTAAGAGTACTGTACTGGAAAAATTCACATGTATGTTCTTTTGTGTTGTTTTCGAAAGATACTGAATAACTCATTGAGAAGCAAGGTGGACCATTGCTTGGTGCCTGATATGGAAATGATTCATCCAATAAAAAAGCAAATTATTACTGCTCCAATTGAACAGTTGAATTAGATTTCAATGAAAATTTGTTTTTGACTGAATTTGAAAAATATGGTATAACTATAGTTATAACATATATGTGAGAATATTGAAGAGAGTCATAATTCCATTGCATTGTATAGAAGAACTCGGTACCGGTACCGGTAATGCATTTTTTAAATAAGACATAATTTACAGTAATCTACATTTTATATTAACACTTATTGAATCTATAGGCTAAGATATTTAAGATACCGTTGTCAATTGAAATATCAAGTGATCTAAAGATTTCACAAGTCTTGAATGGAAGAAAATCATTCAATAAGAGTAATTAGTTTAAACTTGAATTTTCATGCTACAAATAGAAGATAATCGTTAAAATCAAATCAATAAACAATTAATTTCAGGCGTATGCTCCCTGGTGAGGTGCTTACTGAGGGAAAATGCTGAACTTCTAATGGCCACTGCTGGAGTTTTAGTGAATCTGATGGCTGATTGGGATAAAAGACTGGCTTTGAAAGAGGATAATGGCATATCCAGGTACTAGAATTATCTTAAATTTGAAGGAATGATCATGCACAAGATTATGATTATTCATAAAGTTACAGATCATGAGAGATTACAGATTACAAGATTATTAAGCTCACATTATCAATTAATTCCTTGTTCTTATAAGCTTGTTGAGTAGTTGTGAAGGTGATGTTGTGATAGCTATCCATATTAAAAGAAAATACAAGATGTTGTCAAACCACAGATTTATTAGAAAATTGAGATACCTGTTTCGGTTGCTACTGTTGTAGGGCCTACTTTTTATAGCAAATTATTAAATGAATAATTATTATTAGGTATCAATTCCTTATATTTTTCTCCTAAACCTCATACTTGGTAGGCTATATTGACTATATTCACCAGTGTAATACGGTACTTCATGAAACCAGTAGGGCATATACCTATTTCTATTTTCTAATACCTGTCTGGTTTGACAATACAGTAACTTGCATTATATTTTCATTCAATATGGAAAACTACCATAGTATTAACTTCACAATTACTCAATATATTTCATCAACATTTATTATTATAAACTCATAGCTTTATTATTTATTGCTACAATTATTAATGCGACTTGATAGCAAATATTTTAAGCAAAGGTGATAATGAGTGAGTGATGTTTATAATGGACATATGGTAAATGAAAAAGATGATGAAAGTATACTTTACAATTTTGAGAAAAGTTCACTGTTTACAATAAAGATCTAATCAAATACCTATCAAAAACACCAAATATAAATGCTGGTCAAAAACTTTGAATCAACTAAAAAATTAGATTGCACTAGATTTAGATTATAAGCTTACATTATCAATTACTTATCAATTCTCTCAAAACTTTATGTATTTTTCCAGATTAATCTGGGTTCTGGGACATTGGGGCGCTGGCAATTGGCGATTGGCTAATCTGGTGTGTCAGGTGTTGTGGAATTTCTGCATTGATTCCACTGATCTGTGTGCAGCCTTTGGATTCAGACCCATCAACATACTTCTGGCAACGCTGATCGAGCTTTTAGGTGAGGAAATAATCATGAAACATTACTGAAAATAGTTTTTATTCCATTCATTTAGTTTATTAACTATTCGTTCTTAACAATGCACCATCATGCATGAGTATTTCATATGTAAGTTGATACTTTTACTTTTAAAAGGCAACTAGCTTCCATTCAAAACTAAAACAATAATAAGATCTTTATTATTTCTGTAAATATTGAATGAATCAATAGAATTTCAATCAATTATATTCTTATATCAAGTGCTTAAATCATTTCAACAATCACACTGAACAATAATATGTCTACATTATCAAAAATCATGTGAGAGAATCTGTGGATTTTAATTTTGTTTAATTATTTATATTCCAATCCTCTACCTACATTTTGCACTTCTTCTCTAACATTATTATTATCCTATCAATATTAGCATGTATTCAAATTATCATAGAATCGAAGTTATCATTCATTTGTGAGTTGTAGAAATGTAATAACCATTATTTTATAACTATTCCACCACTGATTTAGAATTTCTGCTCTCCTGATACTCCTAATGATGAAACTATTGTAATTCTCAAATATTTACTCTATATGAATGTTTTTTGATACATGTTAACAATAGTTTCTTATTTTTTCTCATGCTCTTCTATTAAAGCTAGCATTCCCAAGTGACAGCTCGACCTTATAGTCTCAATTATTTTTGAGTGTTTTTTTAATGAAGATCGCCTTCTAGCTGAAATGGAAATTTCATAATTTGTCAATGTTTCATTTGTGTAGAAATGGACTAATTTATTTCAATAATCGATGTACGGTACTCATTCAATCAATATATAGGTACATACTTCATCCATCTATTTTTGAAATGAGAAATCTTGGCACAACTTGGAATACCATCAGCAGTTTTTCAGTGGTGAAACAGTGAATATATATTTCTATTTTTCAGATGAAGAACGTCTCTTCGGCATCACAGAAGAAGGAGAAGCAGACGAAGCAGTTCTGTCCAGTAGGGAGTACCGTCAGTGGGAACAATTTGCACTGGTCGCTACAAATCTGTTGGAAAAAATTGAAATTTGTCTTGAACCGCCCACTGCTACTGACGAAGTTATGACTCCACCGTTGGCGCCATTAATGCCAGAATACAACCAATCACAGGAGCCGATTTCAAACTGATGTTTGACTTCAACCAATGAGAGAAGCTGATTCCGAATTGATGACTGGATTCAACCAATGATAGGAGGCGATTTCAAATCAAACAGCTTGCTACCTAAGTTACTTTGACAGCAATTATTATATTGATTGCCAAATTCAACGATAGAATTTGATTGGATGGTTATTGAGAAAAATCAAATTATGTTAGCATTATAAGGTAGGAGTATATCAAAAAGGAGAGGCTTAGGCTTGGGGTTCATACTATACTATGATATAGATATAGTCTGTCCAAGCAAAGAAGAGCCTCTGGCAAGATGGGAAAATGACTCCAGCTTGGTCAATATTTGTTCAACAATTATGAATGTAGTCTTGAAAGAAGATAAAATTGTTCCCTACAATTCGAGATCAAATAAATAATTTTTGAACCAATATTGGCCATGATTGAGTCATTCTCCCAACTTGCCAGAGGCTCTTCTTTGCTTGGTCAGACTATACATGTGGAACTATGTATATACTATTGTAGCACCCGCAGCCCAACCTTAAGCCTCATCTTATTTGACATATTCTTACCCTAAGGGTGAGGAGCATTGTGAAATTCAAGTATGAAACTTGTTAATATAAATTATAAATTATTAAAATCACTAAATTATTAATTATTATTAATCAAAATATGATTTACTGGAGGACAATAGGCTAAGCCTGAATGTATGAAATGGAACGTGAATAGCGTTCACGTCTCAGTTGCCTCTAAAAAATGACACAATAGATGATAATCGAATGTGTTTAATTAAGCATACGTTTAATTGTAAGAAGAAACAAGATCCTTCAGTTTGGTTGTTTCTTTGATACATGTATCATCTTAATTTCTGTTGTATCTTCTTGAACGAAAATTGAATCACGGAAACACAGCTTCAAGATAATAAAGGAAACGAGGCAGTGTAAAGAAGTAGGGACAAATAAAAATAAAGAAGTAAAAAATTGTGTAGGAGATTGATTGCAAAAGTAATTCATATGTGAATATATGAGATAAGTGGAGTATAATAGTGAAGAGTTAATTGGGATGAATTTGAAATGTATAACTGTAATAAATAATGTAAGAGGTAGAATTGGAGAAAGGAGAAGGAGTGAATGAGAGAAGGATGAGAAAGAGGAAGAAGATCAAAAAAGAACAATAATATATGAGGAATGGAGAAGAAAGAGGAAGAAGATCAAAAAAGGACAATAATATATGAGGAATAGAGAAGAAAGAGGAAGAAGGAAACAAAATTGTCAGGATGAATAGGAAGATTTTAAAGAAGAAATTGAAGACAGAATACCATATAATACCATACGCTATTGTGAATTACAGCATTAATTGAAATGATTCATGATTGAATAGATGCATTCATGATTGAATAGATGCATTCATGATTGAATAGATGTATTCATGATTTTAAGGTGAATTGATAAGAAGATTTCAATTATTAGTAGAAAATAGAAATGGTGAGTTGTGGAGGAAAAAAATTTCGATAAAACTGAAGGGGACTTGTTAATGAGCGAAAAAAGAAGAAATTGAGTAGGAAGAGGAAGAATAGGAGAGAGGAAAAGAAGGAGAACACAGAAGAAGTGGTAAAAGGTGAGAAATTTATTTAAAAATATCACAATCAAATCCTTCAATAAAATCTGAACTTGGCAAATAAAATAATTTGATAGAATAGTCTAATAATAAATAAAAAGTAACGATTCTTATTTTTCCTCAATATAATATTTTTACTCTAGATTTTACAAATTTGTCACTATTATAAACTTCTATGTAATTTTTTTAGAGAATATCTTTCCAACAAATAATATATAACTTAGCCTACTGTATAACTTACTCCATATATCATTATTCAGAGTCTACAGTATTGTAGATTTTGAAGTATTTTATGATTATGTTTACTGTAAATAATACATAGGTGTGAGTTATAATGCACTTGCTTGGGATCAAATTAATATTGTCAATCATCTCAATTATTGTACTGTAGGAGAGAATACACGTTTTGGAGAGCTAATTATTGTAGATAGTTTGTGTTCCATTGTAATAGCTGTGATAAAAACATCAAAATATGTGGAGAATTTATAAAAATTGTACAAGATTTCCATAGTTATTGGATCTTATAATGTAAATAAAATACTATTGATAGTCTACTGTGTTGATTTTTTCTTCCCAATTCTCAGTTCACTAAATATAGGCTAAGTTACTGTTCCTTAGGTATATATACTATTCTAGTAATACTATAGGTAGGCACTATTACAGTGACTATACAGAGTGTTTCAGGAGGAATGTGCAATACTTCTCAGGCTGATTCCTTACACCAAGTAGACAAAAAAGTTCCATGGGACCATCCCCCAAAAACGCTTTGTTACCGAGATAACAATGGCGGAAAATTTAGGTTTTTCAAAATAAATTAATTTTTCAAAATATATTAGTTTTTCTCATTTTTTAGAGGCTTTAGCAAAATTCTAAAATAATCAATTCCTATGTAAAATTAACTGAGGAATTTAATGAAACCAGTTCCAAGTTTGTAACTTTAACGGTTATTGAGATAGTTGGAAAAATATGCTAGAAAACGCCATTAACTATAACTATAAGGGTTATAACTGGATAAGGAATCATAAAATTGTATTTTTTATCTCAATAACCGTTTAAGTTACAAACGTGGAACTGGTTCCATTGAATTCCTCAGCTAATTTTACATGGGAATTGACTATTTTAGAACCTTACTAAAGCATCTAAAAATAAGAACAATCAATTTATTTTGAAAAAACTAAATTTCCCGTCATTGTTACCTCGGTAACAAAGCGTTTTTGGGGGTTGGTCCCATGGAACTTTTTTGTCTACTTGGTGTAAGGAATCAGCCTGAGAAGTATTGCACATTCCTCCTGAAACACTCTGTATACACTATTAATACTATATAGGTAGGTACTATTACTATAGGAACTTACTAATTTAGGTTGCCTATCCTATTCCTTCAAGTTAAGCAATTTTTAATACGGTACGTTCAAGTTGTAGAGAACTTACCACCAATGTAGGTGACTAGAAAATTTTAAAAAAATTCCACTTTGCAAGTCAGTTAGCTTATATAGACATTATTATAAAAAGTAGTATTTTACAGAGTGATTTCGAATATTATCATCAAAGGAGTAGCCTATTTTTAAAACCGCTCTCAAATTGAAGTGATATTAAAAATTCAATAAATATTATAAAAGACAGTGCTCGTTTCATTAAGAAAGAGGTACCTAACTCAAGGGAACTTTAGGGGAACTGGGTCACCGATGGTGAGGGGTCTGGGGGATGGAATATATTACGGTATTAATTAATCTAATTCTGTGCTGACTTTGAATAGGTAGGTTACTGTATTTTCACATTCATCTACATCAAAAAACGCTCAGATGCTGAATTTATTTTATATTGTTAATGATTTATTTCCAATTTCGTTTTGCATTTTTCTTTCAATAAATGCCTTATTTGTTATTTTAAATCAATGATTCAATACGTATAACCAGAGACAATGTATTATTAGTAATACAATTAATAATACATTTTTTACATATATTAGTAATAATACATTGTCTCTGGTATAACTTATGTCTTTATTTGAGTCACAATAAAATTTAATCAGGAATATAAAAGGAATACTATAAGCTCCGTAGAAATCACTCATCCATATAATTATAATAAAAATAAATAAATAATTCTAACAAGTGACCATGATATAGGTCTTATTCCATTATTCATAGATGGTAAATTGGGGAGACAAGGGTCACCCATCCAAGGGCGCTCTGAGTGACCGTATCTTAACATTAGGATCACCAGATGATAGGACACAATTAACAGTCCCTGTCTCAAGTATTTTCTGTTGGTTTCGAGCATTTATTCATAATTTTTAAAACTTTTTTTCTAATTTTTTATTTTAGATACACCTCTGATAAGATGGTGAATTTTGGGCTATTATTTGCCAGCCAAGTGAAAGCTGTTTATTCATAAGAATTTGCGCATTAAATCCTTTGAATTTTCATGTAAATTCGTTGTCAATTTTTCAATTAAAACCTTGAAATTCAATTTTTCCATCCCCAATAGACAACGCCCACCGCGCGCTAGTACATACTCTCAACCGTCAGTGAGTACAGTAAT
This sequence comes from Sogatella furcifera, assembly GCA_017141385.1. Classification (NCBI taxonomy): domain Eukaryota; kingdom Metazoa; phylum Arthropoda; class Insecta; order Hemiptera; family Delphacidae; genus Sogatella; species Sogatella furcifera. Next base: position 27,335,672 of record CM029556.1, read on the forward strand.
CAAAAGAGGACGATGACATCATTCAGAATATGAATGCGCGTTAACTGATGAATCAAGGTACTAGATTTTTATTTTCAATTCGATTTTTCTACCTTATAATCTAAATAATATGTTATTTTGAAGTTTTATGACCAGTTGTAGTCAGATATTCATTCATATTTAAAATTTTGTAAGAGTACTAAAACGGAACTACTTTTCTTGCGCCGGTTTGATTGCAGTAATGAATGCGAGAAATAGCAGTCAGCCAGTCTGCCTGCAATCTTGGTTGACGGCGAGTTGACAGTTTCGGATGTGGCTTGTGAATTGTAGTTATTTGTGCTCGAAACGCCTGTGTGTGATTTGTGTTGGAAATTTGTGATTTCAAGTGAATTAGGATTGTCATTGAAAGGTGAGTTGTTTGTCACTATCACCTAGATTCTAATTTCAAGTAATGGCGGGGTCAAGACCTCTGCTACTATTCACTTGTAGGTAAAGTACACCAATTGAATTTTGCCTTTTACATAAATATTACAGCACAAGTTGCTCGAAATAATTACAATTCTACAATATTATCCTCTCCCTCACTCCCAAAATTGAGATTTCACAAGAAATTCCATCTAAATGAACTAGATCAAAGTGAATCTAATGCGAAGACAACCTATGTACACTCATGTCGGTCTAGATCTAAGCTACTTCAGTGGAATACTGTTTGATAATCCATTTGTCAAGTTCAAGTCAATATTTGCATTTAAACACTACCTTCAGTTCTCTTTTCGAATCCCCCAATCTTATCTAAGAACCATACAAGTCGTATCATTGCTAGAGTAGGTCGAGGTAAAAACTAACCTAAGCGCCTATGCTATTTTCGGTTTACTACTCGTGAAGCGGTAGCCTACCGCCTATTACATCCAAGTTTTGTGCTTTTGGCGAGCGATATTCGAGTATACATTGTTAGTAACGTCTATATTGAGAAGATTTTAAAAGAAAAATAGGGTAAGAGGATGTTTTATTTTGATATTTTTAACATTATTTTACTGAGAAGGTATGAACGCCCAAACCGCTACTGTTCAGTACGGTACATTGAGAGCCTTTTTCGGGTTTGTTTCATATAATAATGGCCTCATGTTTTCATTGCTTAGTTGATTTCAGAACAAGAAATATTGAACACAAGGGATTCACTTACATTGTACCGTATTTATTTTCATGCATACAACCTGATTACCTGAGGCATCCAATTCCTCGACGTTTTGTAGGTTAGGTGGTCTCAAAATAACACAGCATTCTTAATCCTAACTAAGTAGTTTTGTTAATTACATTAAGATAACAGGAACATCTTAACTTGCTTTTCTCTCTAGATTGAACCCTACAATATTTAACTTGTGTGCTTGAGCACATTTTCAATCTAGGGATTATCAATGAATATTGGCTTGAGTGACCGGTGATGTAAATTAATATTTCTAATAAGTTTCTTATTCAATGTTGATTTCTACTGAGTTTATAGTAAACTAAGCTTAGTGCTCATTTTCTTCATTCTGTATTAGAATTACTGAAGAGTAGGCTATTACCCAAAATTAAAGTCCTTATTATTATTATTTCGTATGGCTAATTTTGTGGGGAATCTGAAGAAGTTACAAAGCCGACATAAGCACAATTTCCCATGTTAATTATCAAAGTCCTAGAATCTAGTTTTCAAAACTTGTGACATTTTTCAAATCTCAAATTTTAGAATAAAATTTGGCCTACCCTGCTAACCATAGAGTAAGTTCAGCATTATAGTTTTGTATTTTTTATGACTCATTTATTCATTTGCTCTAGTGATTTGTCCAATGTAATTTAGTGCAGTGGGCTATTAAGATGATTCACTTGGGTCCACATTCTATTTGATCATCCTATAAATAGTTACATTTTTGTTTGTTTTGAGACATAATTTCTTATTGATGTGTAAACAATTCAATTCCCATAAAAGTCTATCTTACAAAAGGTCCATGGAATATGTAGCTAAGAGATTAATAATTTTTTTAATTCAGTTTGAATTTTTATGATTCATCAAGTAAAAAGCAGGATTTTATTCGTGAACATAGGGAAGATTCGGATTCAGGCTCCACCCTTTAATAAATGAGTTGATTTTGGGAAGCGGTTTGTCCCAGTGGTAGAGAGCGTCTAATCGGTGAGATTAGATAAGCGACGTGCCTCTACCACCACCGTTGTAATGGTGACCGGTTCCTCTGAATTCAATTTATGAGCCTCAAAATCGCGAATTCAATTCATGAGCCTCAAAATTCGCTTCCCGGTGGTTCGGAACCCACCTTGAGCAGTAGGTCCATTCATCTCTCATCATCATCCTTCCCATTACCCACACACAGGCCAAAAAGCCCATGTGGGCATCACGCTCAAAAAAAGTATAAACCTCTATTATAAATTGGAAAATACTGCCAATTAACTTGATGCTACTATTTACATTTCTTGTTTGCGTCTACCTCTTCTCTCCTAAAATTTGAATATCTAAAAGTAAATTAATCAACTTAATTTGGATATTAATCTACTTGTTCTAAAGATGAATAGGCCTAAATCAGATTTGGCAATTTATATATTCTTATTTCAATGATTTTTGTTGGCCTAATTGGTAATTGGAAATTCTTCATTTTCATTGTTATTAAATCCATGGAATTCCTTGGTAGATGTGTCATAATCTGGAACAGCCAATGCCCTACTAATTTATATAGCGCCTTTCCTAGAGGTCCTATGCTATTGTCTGGTCGAGCAAAGAAGACATTCTGGCAAGATGGTAGAATTACTCTAGCATGGTCAATATTGGTTCAAAAAATGTAAATTTGGTCTTAAATTGTAGAGAAGAATGTTTTCTACAATTTAAGACCAAATTTTTAATTTTTGAACTAATATTGGCCGAGATGTAGTAATTTTCCCATCTTGCCAGAATGTCTTCTTTGCTCGACCAGACAACACCCAGTCAGTAATTGATTGACAGTTGACCTTTCATAGTTGAGTCGTTGACCCTCCATTCTTCAGTTGCACTACTCACTGCTCCCAATCTCTTACAAGAGATGTCACCGCAGTGAACTATCTTCTTGAGTCGAAGATATTAGTGTAACTAGAGCTAAAGATATTTGGTTATACGTTGAGTTATTCCATTTAGTTGATGATTGTTGAAAAAGTGAGAAATAGCTGTAGGAATGTTACTAAAATTCTATAATTATGAATGAATGTAGAAAACTTGACCAATCTATGAATAATGAATAAATGTAGGAAACTTGACCATATTGACCAATTTTGATAAATATCTGATTTATACATCCTGATTTATACTGTATTCAAATATACACAGAATTGTATAAATGGTAAAAGTGAAAATTGTAATGTAAACTTTCATCATCTTTCATTCACCATGTAAACATCATCATTCACTCACTCATCATCACCTTTGCTTAAAATACTTTGTTATCAAGTCGCAATTGTAACAATAAATAAATATAGCCTTCAATTCAATTTTTCAAATTCATGAAAAATACAAATACAAATTTCATTCAAGGTAAATTAATCCTTTTCTAAAATATGAATTAATGTCCCTCTGTATTTCAATTGCTCTATTTGATTAATCCTTTTCTAAACTGTGAATTTATGTTTCTCTGTATTTCAATTGCTCTATTTGATTAATCCTTTTCTAAAATATGAATTTATGTTTCTCTGTGTTTCAATTGCTCTATTTGATTCCTCTCCTGACTATTAATTACCTTAACTTTTTCACCTTTCTTCATGTCTCTTCCTTCTCTCAACTTCTCCTTCCTTCTGCTTCTTATTCACTTCTCCTTTTCCCTTCCTCCTCTTCTCCTCCTTTACCTCCCTTCATTCTTCTTCACCCTCCCATTGTCCTTACTTCTTTTCTTCCTATTTTCCTCTTCTCTTTTTTCTTTCACTTTCTCGATCCTTCTTTCTCTTTCTGTTTCTAGTTCCCCTTATATGTACTCTAGTATACTTCTTTTCCCTGTACCTGCTCCTCTTACTCACGTTTCTCCCTCCTACTAATTATTTTCTTCCTCCTTTTTCTACTCAGTTTTTTCTCATATTTTTTATTTTCTTCATCCTTTTTCCTACTTCTTCTCTTCCACTCCTTCATCCGTATTCCACCTTTTACTCTTCCTTCCCTTCATTCTCCTTCCTCCTGCTACTCTTCTTTCCTTTATCCTTCTTCCTCCTCCCACTCTTCTTTCCTTCATCCTTCTTCCTCCTCCCACTCTACTTTCCTTTATTCTTCTTCCTCCTCCCACTCTTTTTTCCTTCATCCTTTTTCCTCCTCCAACTCTACTCTTCCTTTCCATCATTCTTCTTCCTCATACTCTTCTTCCCTTTCATCCTTCTTTCTTTGCCCTCCTCTTCCTTTCCTCCGTCCTTTTCCTACTCTTCCTATCTCCTTTCTATACTACTACGCTACATTTCCTTCATCCTTTTACTTCCTCCTACTCTTTCTTTTTTTCATCTTCTTCCTCCCCCTCTTTCTTCCCTTCCATTCCTCCTTCCCACCATTCTTCTTCCTCATACTACTCTTCTTTCCTTCATCCTTCTTCCTCATACTCTTCTTCCCTTCCATCCTTTTTCCTTCACCCTCTTTTCCTTTCCTTCCTCTTTTTCCCACTCTTCCTATCTCCTTTCTATACTACTACGCTTTGTTACCTCCATCCTTTTACTTTCTCCTACCCTTTCTTTCCTTCATCCTTCTTCCTCCTCCCACTCTACTTTCATTTATCCTTCTTCTTCCTCCTACTCTTCCTTTCCTTCATCCTTCTTCTATTCTTCCTTCCCATCATTCTTCTTCCCTTTCATCCTTCTTATTCCTCTCGCTCTTCTTTTCCTTCATCCTTCTTCTACTCTCCCTTCCCATCATTCTTCTTCCTCATGCTACTCTTCTTCCCTCCATCCTTCTTCTTCTTCTTCCTCATACTCTTCTTACCTTTCATCCTTCTTCCCCCACCCTCCTCTTCCGTTCCTTCCTCCTTCACCCTCTTCCTATTGGTTCTTCTTTCCAGTTCTTGTCCGGTGTAAGTGTAAATAAGCGTTAGCGGTGCCCGTTGACGTGACACAGACCTCGTGAATAAGAAGAAGCACCCTGCCCTGAGCAAGGATGTAGGTGAGGTCGTTGACCCCTATCCCCTTACCCCCTTCCTTCCCCTCCCCACCTAGTACACCCACAATGGACTCATAAATAGTCTGCCGGTCGGCTCTCACCTGCTGACTCATGCTGTGCTATGCAACGGTTACTTTGCTAAATACTGCGAATTTACTTTGTTGAAATCGTAGAGAAAGTATACAAGAAAGGAGAAGAAACTATTTACATCTGAAAGTAAAGTGTGTCCAAACAAAGAAGACGCTCTGGAAAGATGGGAAAATGACTCAAGCTTGGTCAATATTTGTTCAAGAATTATAAATGTGGTTTTAATAGTAGATCAAATTGTTTCCTACAATTTGAGATCAAATTGATTGTTTTTGAACCAAGGTTGACCGAGCTTGAGCCATTCTCTCATCTTGCCAGAGGGTCTTCTTTGCTTGGACAGACTATATCGAATTCTGAATACTGGACCGTTAGCAAGATATGATACCTTGTATCATATTGTACTTGAACTGAACTGTAGTATCGTGCACCAAATAAACAGTGTAGAAAATTGACAAAATCTGTGTTGTTATTCTACTGTGAATTTAATTTATTGGAATCATGGAGAAAGCATACGAGAAAGAAACTATTTAATTATAATCATTGTATCAATGTTAGTAGGCCTACTAAAATCACTGAATACTGGACCATTAGCGAGGTATTATGGATGAGTAAAGAAAACATTCTGGCAGGATGGAAAAATAATTCCAGCTCAGATAATATTGCTTCAAAAAATATAAATTTGGTCTAAGAATGTAGATCAGAATGTTCCCCACTATTTGAGACCAAATTTATCATTTTTGATCCAATATTGACAGAGCTGGAGTCATTTTTCCATCTTGGCAGAATGTCTTCTTTGCTTGGTCTGACTATACAAGAGACGCTTAAATTTTCAGCGTCAAGTATACAACATTGAAAGAAAGCTTCTCAAACTAAAGTGGAGTAATAAATGGAGAATAAAGAGAATAGAATAGAGAATAGAATGAATGGAGTAATTAGAATCAAACAATAAGATGTAAAGTGAAAGAGGAGTTAAATTATGGTTTATAAACAAAGTAATGTGTACAAAAACAACAAATGATTGAGAAGAGTGAATCAAAATAGAAGATGAAGATGAGTGTCAAGGGTAACGACCGATTTGAATGGAAAATGATAAGAATCGCTAGGATAGGTGGGAGGAAGGAAATACGGAAATGGTAGGTAACTGGCAATTGCGGAACTACGGTGCTGGCGACATCCTGTACGAACCAGAACAAAAGAGAATGCGGAGAAGAGGAAGAAGAAGAAGAGGAGGATGATAGAGAATACGGAGTAGTGGAAGAAGAAGAGAAGGATGTTGAGGGACCAGAACAAAAAAGATGATGAGCAAACAGAAGTAGAGAGAATACGGAGAAGAGAAGTAAAAACAATCAGAATAAAAGAGAATTCTGAGAAGTAGAAGAGAAGGAGGATGATGAGAAACTGGAACATAAGGGAATATGGAGAAGAGGAAGAAGGGAAGAGAAGAATGATGATGAACAAAAGAGAATACGTTGAAGAGGAGGAATAGAAAAGAGGGATGATGATAAGGAACCAGAACAGATCACTTGCATTAGAATGGAATATGAGAAACGGTAGATAAAATTGAAATTAGAAGAGAAAGAATAGATAAAATTGATCTAAAAACAAATTTGAGCAGTGAAATACAGTCTGTCCAAGCAAAGAAGACCCTCTGGCAAGATGGGAAAATGACTCCAGCTTTGTCAATATTCGTTCAAGAATTATAATTATGTGGTCTTGATAGTAGATCAAATCGTTTCCTACAATTTAAGATCAAATTAATCATTTTTGAACCAATACTAACCGAGCTGCAGTCATTCTCTCATCTTCCTAGAGGTTCTTCTTTGCTTGGACAGACTATAATCGAGAAAGGTTAAAATTAATTGTTTACTTTGAATTTTAACAGCTAAGAGAAAACGTTGAGATGAAACATGGTATAGATAACGTCACGAGGTTAGGCGGTTGTCGAATGACTGTTATCAATTCTCAGCTCTGTTAGGTCAGTCTGAAGCAGTCTTCGAGTATAGCTGGAGACGCTCTCGTTCCGATGTACTCTGGCAGACAGCTCGTCGACTGTCCTGATTGAGCTGAAAATTGATAACTTCGTGGCGTCAGCTATAACCTGATTCATTCCGAGCGCTTGCTTATTTTAGTCTGTCCAAGCAAAGAAGACATTATGGCAAGATGGGAAAATGACTGCAGCTCGGTCAATATTGGTTCAAAAATTATGAATTTGATTTCAAATTGTAGATCTGAGTGTTTTCCACAATTTGGGACTAAAATTTTGATTCAATATTGAACGAGCTGGAGTCATTTTCCCATCTTGCCAGAATGTCGTCTTTTCTTGGGACAGGCTATACTGAATTCCTTATATTTATTTATTTATTGTCTTTTGAGGGTGATGCCCACATGGGCTTTTGGGCCTGTGCGTGGGTTATGGGAAGGATGATGATGAGAGTTGAAAGGACCTACTGCTTTAGGTGGTTCCGAACCTCCGGGAAGCGATTTTTGAGGCTCATAAATTGAATTCAGAGGAACCGGTCACCAGTACAACGGTGCTGTCAGAGGCACGTCGCTTATCTAATCTCACCGATTAGACGCTCTCTACCTTTTATCACAGTAAGGCGAAGTTAGGACTCGCAGGTACTCTCTTACACGTAACCTTAAATTTGTTGAGTGCAATAATTGTGATGCATTCGTTGAAGGTGGTGAATTCCTGTGTTTTCCAATGTGAACAATGCTATTTTTAAAGTACAGTTGTATGAGAATACGAATCTAGTTTTGTGAAAAGGTTAAAAATAAATTCTAATACAGACATACAGTAGAAGCTAGAAGCAAGCATTAATAATAATTTGTTCCCGCCCACACGTCATTGCACATTCAGATCACTCGTGTCTCGTGTGTGTTGTTTAATTGCTATTACTGCCTTCAGAGAATTGGTGGGTGGAGGTGTAGAAGATTGAAGAAGAAAAGGAGTAGTAGAAGAAGAATTAGGAGGAGAAGAAGAGGAGAAGGAGAAAGAGAAAGAAGGTAGGAAGGCGAAGATGAGTATGAGAGTGGATGATGTAGTTGTTAATGCTTTCAATACAATATTGGTGAGTGGTGAGAGAGTAGATTATGTTGAAGAAGAAGAAGAAGAAGAAGGAGGAGGAGGAGAATTAATAGGAGAAGAAGTAGAGTGGGGAAGCGAAGATGAGTAAGAGAGTTGGTGATAAAGTTGTTGATATTTTAAAAAAAGTGGTGAGTGGTGGGAGAGAAAATTGAATGAGAAGGAAGAGGAAAAAAGAAATAAAGGATGATTAAGAAGAGTGATAGGAGAAAGAAGACGAAGAATGAGAAGAACTTCGAGATGAGAAAGTGAAGAATAAGAGGAAAATAGGATGAAGAAGAGTAAGAGAAGTGAATGACGAATATTGAAAAGAATAAGACGAAGGGAAGGTGAAAAAGAAGAGAAGATGATGATGGAGAGTAGGATTAATGAATGACGAAGAAGGTGAAGATTGAAAAGAATAAGAAGAAGGGAAGTTGAAAAAAGAGGAGAATATGAAGAAGAGTAGGATATGTGAATGACGAAGAAAGAGAAGATGAAATAAATTGGGGATGAAACGGAGGGAGAGAAAAGGTTGACGAATGGTAGGATGAGTGAATAGAGAAGAAGAAGAAGCAGAAGAAGAAGAAGAAGAAGAAGAAGAAGATGATGATGATGATGATGATGATGATGAGGGGAACTATGATGTTGAAACAAGGAGTAGATTGTGAGAACGAGACCAGAGTATCACGATTAAAAATAGAGTCATTTATTCAAACAGTTGTGGCTGGCTAACTTCTAAACTAAAACTGAACTCGACTGCTGAATTGAAGTGGCAACATTGCTGGATGGTACTCAGTTTTTGTTCCATTTTGTGTGCGTCTCTAGCATGCTGCATATGTTCAAACATTGCCAAGCATGCTTGAAGAGCATAAAAAACCGACTGAGTGGAATGCTTGAAATGAGAGGCTGGACAGAAAGAAGTAGGACTAGACTTCCGAGTCGAATTTTCTTCTTCTCTTTATCTTTTGTTTCCCGTTTCGTGTTCCATTTGTTCTTTCTTATTTTTTGTTTTCCGTAGCGTTTTCCATTTGTTTTTTCGTTGATGTTTTTCAGTATTATGATCTCTTTTTTGCCAGAATCGTTCAAAGTATTTTTTCGTGTTCTATTTGTTTCATAGTCTACTTTCGATCATGGTTTTGTAGGTTTTTTATCAATTTTTTGTCTACTTTCAATCATGTTTTTATCTTTTTCTGTCTCATTTTTTGCTAGTCTTGTTTTCCTTATTCGTGTTCAATTAGTATTTGTTATATTTCTTCCAACAATATCACTTGTAAGTGCTTCACTCATACGTAGATCGGAAGGATTGATATTTTGATATTTGATATTTTATTTAAACATCTTACGTTGCCAGGTCTGGTAAGAAATTGATAAATTAATAATTAAATTAATAAAGTTGCAGTACAGCTCAATCGATTGACAGATCATTTAGAGAAGGATCTTGATCTTGAACGCTTTCTCATTTTTTTATTGCAGTGATAGATCCGCTCTGAAATGATCCTTCTCTTTTTCTTCCATTTTTTTCTATCCTTGTCTCGTACCATGTGTGCTTCTGTTTTTCGACGGCATTTGTTCATTGATTAATCTTTTTTTGTACTATGACGTCATTGTCTGGCAAGCAAATGAAGACTGAATATCAATAAGAGGAGGAAGAAGTTCATCGTTGTATTGTTGCTAGCATCCTTATTAATTATTATGATTCCTCTATGATATTGCGCTATCTCTATTAGAAGAGCTTCTGAATGTAAGTTCGGTTCTAAATGCTAAAGAGATTCAGTTCGTTTGTTGTCAGGGTTGGTGAAATGAAGTACAGTAATATTCATTAATAATAATATTGCAAGTTAATTAAGTGATAGTTGAAATACAGGAAATAGCAACAAATTTCCACCCAGCTTGCATCACTTTATTATCAAAAATGGAAATAAATTGATGATATTTTCAAATGCAAGTCTAATTGAAAACTCCAATTTGTAGAACAACCTTGAGTTGAGTTTGTTGGCAGTAGCCGGCAGCCAAATTTGCAAACAATTGGCACTAGTGAATTTGTCCTTAACCTAGAAAACTGTACATCGTACATTGATTATAGACGTTTCAAAGATTAGTTCAAAGCTAATAGATTTTTTCTATTTGAGAAAATTGAAGAGAATTCAGGTTTGCTTTAGTTTGTACTCAGGTAATATGGACTAAATAGTGGTTACATCGAAATTGTCTACAAGAGTAATTCTAATTAGTTACGTTGATGTGAGAGATCTATGTGTACTTAGTTTAATGGTCGAATCAACTTGGTTGATAATAATGTAACTCCATTCTCGAAATATTGAGTATCTTAGCTACGCACATAAGTACTGAGTCTTCTGTGCCACAGTTGTTAAGTTTAGTAAGTTGATTAGCTGAACGTTAAACTTTGTCGATAATTTAGAACAACTTTTCTGTTGTATTCCATTGTTAACATTTCAAATGGTTGCTTGATTATGTAATAGTGCTCATTTTGAAAATTAATTCCATTTTTTAAAAAGTATTTCACTGTATTCTATGCAAATTGTTTTTAAATTCAAATATTTTTGAAGTAGTGTTTTATAGTATCCTACCTCAATATGTAACTTGCTAGTTGAATGTCGTATCGATATGACATTGTGATTGTGGATTTAGAAGGCAAGGAATATAATATAAATAATGATGAAGCTATATCTCACACATTTTCCCCCTTTTTTTCAAATTCCATACTTTTCTTTACATTCATCTTCACATATTATATCTAACCTACTGTTATTTGAATAAAGAACTTTAAAACTTAGGGCTGTTTAAAATAATTGAAAATAAATAAAAATCAAACACCCTTTTTTTTTGAAAACTTTAAAATTATAAAACACACATACATGTTTCAGGAGCTAAGCCCATTCTCAATGTCACTCTTGACACTCTTGTCACTCTTGACATTGAGAATGGGCTTAGCTCCTGAAACATGTATGTGTGTTTTATAATTTTAAAGTTTTCAAAAAAAAAGGGTGTTTGATTTTTATTTATTTTCAATCTAACTTACTGTAAGTATTCTTACCTTTTTTCATTCTTCTTCTTTTCTTCCGCCTTGCATTACTCTATATATCTCTATCTTCTTTGTTTTTTCTCACGTTACACCATGTACTACACACAGTTATTCTCTCTCACTCTTGCCTTCCTTATTTGCTAGTTATTCCTTTTCACTTAGGAATGCAAGGGGAGGTTTTCTGTCTGAAAAAGTGACTCATTGATTGCGTAAAAGCTGCTCAAGCATTTCATCCCCCTAATCTGTGCCTCAGTTTCTCGCCAGCCTGTCTCCACTGAGGGGTGGTTGGGATATCTATAGGTATATTGAGCATGTTCAGTGGAGCATTTGTGTGGTGTAATGTAGCTATCTATAGGTATAGCATACAATACAACCTGTAATGAATCCATCGGTATTTAGTGAAGCATGTCTACGGTGTCTTGTTTATGTAATGAATTGATCAATACTATTGGTATTTTTCAACTCTGAGGGAAATACTTATTTGTTCTAATAAAGTCTTGTTTGTTTAGAAGTCTGTATCAAGTCTTAATAGAGAGTTTTAGTCTGTAAAGTCTGTATCAAGTCTAATGGAGAGTTTTAGTTTTTGCCAAATGCTTTTTTAATAGTTAGTGAATCTAGATGCACTGTACTTGGATGTGTGATGGATTTATTTATAGATATAGTCTGTCCAAGCAAAGAAGACCCTCTGACAAGATGGGAAAATGATTCAAGCTCGGTCAATCTTGGTTCAAAAATTATCAATTTGATCTCAAATTGTAGGAAACAATTTGATGTACTATTAAAACCACATTTATAATTCTAGAACAAATATTGACCAAGCTTGAGTCATTTTCCCAACTTTCCAGAGGGTCTTCTTTGCTTGAACAGACTATAGTTATACTATTGATATTACGTATCAGGGATTGAATTCTAGGTTACTGGATCCTAACCTGAACTTTACACTGAAATATTTCTCATAATTTTAATGTGTGCAATCAAACTAACATTGAGTAAATCTATAACAAAATTAATGTATATAGTGAATCCACATGTACTTGATTGTTTAATGGATTTATTTATAGTTTTTCTTGAAAATCAGTGATTGTGTTTTGGTGCAATGTACCAATGATTTTATCTATAGTTATATCGAGTGTTTCTACTACTACATGACTATATATCTATGGGGTAGGACAATTTTATCGTAGTGTGGCGCCGCAAAGTCGCGCTACTCCTCGCCCTGTGGCGCTACTCTCACTCTCTATCTCTCTCGCTCGCTCTCGAATATAAGTTGGTCGCGTGTTTATCCCCCCCCCTCCACTCCTGTTCAACCACCCCCACAACAAGGCCCTGTATTGATCTCTGGGTCCTTAACTGCCCTCTAGAACTGTGCCCCCCCTCCAAGTTATATGTATAAGAGGGGTGGTTTTACCCAATCGTTTTTCACATCTTATCAGGGGTAACGGTTTAGTTGATTTTGCTGTGGAATTTCGTTTAATTTTGATAAGGGATTTCAGCACATTTGTTGTGTAGGTTTCATTGTTCAGCAAGTGATTGCAGGTTATAGGGTTCGAGCTATTCAATTCAAGAAGCTATCAGCATGGAAATCTTATTTTGTCACAGAAATTGAACACTTGAAAATTAATATTAGTCCAATCAATACATCATTATAGAGTGCATGAAATATGCCCCAATTTTTGACCTCGGGGATTTGTTTAGACTAGTTGGGAGGTTAACATACTAAAAGTCCCCGGACCTGGGGGGTGAGTATAGGATGGGAGGGGGGTAGAAGGTACATTTTTTTAGTTTTTCGCATATTACCAGAAAACGGTTGATCGTAGAGAAAAGTGCTCTAAATAGAAATTAAAGAGGACTAAAATCTACGTCGATTGAAAAAAAAGAAAACAAAAATCTATGAATCTATGATAGCAAATCTATGAATATATTCTCCTGATTAGGATTTTATGAATGATTGGATATCGAATTCCTGTTCTTACTCCTCTATTAAACAAGTTTTTACTTCTTTTCACGTCTTTCGGAGGAGACGATAAGCCGTCGGTCACGACTACCTAAAAGTAGTCATCATCTCAATGCACAAGCCTATGAGCTCTTGCGGGCTTCACCCTCAGAAAAACGGAACAAACAAAACAAAACTTCACAAGCTTCCACTTTATACAGAGAAAAAAAATCATTTGAATTTTAATGGTGGGGAGACCCTTACGGGTAAGTTCCACCTTGCCAATGTGTACTTGGCTAAATACTGGTCACCCATCCAAGAGCAGTTCACAGTGTTCGTGACTTTTTTAATTCTAAAGGTGATAGTGGAGTTGATAGCAGTGTGTCGTAACCAAATAGAGATTGAAAACAGACTATACTTGAAACTTTGATAGAGAGCTTGCATTAGGTTTTTGAAGATAAATAAACAAACATCTTGGAGTGTCTGTGCATCATCAAAATAGTTTCCAAGCGCCTAACCACACCCAGGACCGTACTAAAGTCTGTCCAAGCAAAGAAGGCGCTCTGGAAAGATGGGGAAATGACTCCAGCTAGGTCAATATTAGTTCAATAGTTATTGATTTGGTTACAAATTGTAGAAAGCATTATTATCTACAATTTGAAACCAAAGCAATATTTTTTGAACCAATATTGACCGAGGTTGAGTCATTTTCCCACCTTGCCAGAGGGTCTTCTTTGCTTGGACATACCATATCACAGTTCATCACTGATGGTGCGGCATTCTTGCTATTGAAATCTATGCAGGGGAAACTTGACTTGTATACAAAATAGAGTCAACGAATTCGACGACATTAGAATATTACACTTGATTCTACAGTTGATGAGTTCGGTAAGATTTTTATCTATGAAAACATTGTATTGTTTTGTTACATTGTATTGTAATGTAATTGTGGTTGTATTTTTATAAGTATGATTTTTTAACATTTATCGTTTTTAATTTGTTTTTTGGTTCACCGTTCTCATTCAAGTTAGTATTGTAACTATATAAAATATGAGTCATAGTACTTCTTTTAAATTATTTCTATTTTAGCTCTTATTAATTGCAACTCTTCGAAGAAACGGACTCATGAGCTACATAAGCTGGAACATGTAATGCAAAAAATAATAATTTCAAAAGGGTAGGTATTATTAGCTATAATAAAAAGGAAATATTAATATTGTGACGTATAGCTTTGATGTGAGCTGACGTGGTTCTCTAAACAAGTAACTATTTAATACTGCTCAATATGGATGCTATGTGACACGACGCTCTTGGCATGAGTGATGAAATTAGGCCAGGCGGCTTGCGGTGAAAAAATTTACAGTAGTGTTTTATTCTAAATTCCCGCCTTCCCACTTTGCGATCTTCTTCTTCTTCTCCTTCTCCTCCTCCTCCTCCTCTTCGTAATTCCCTCAGTTCTCATTCTTCTTATTCTGTCCTCTTCCTACGTCTACTCATTTTCTCCTAGTCGTCTCATATTTAGCTCTCCTCATATTTCTGCTCTTCTTCTTTTTCTTATTTTTGTTTTCCCTCTTGTCATCCTCCGTTCCATTGCATATTCTTCTCTCTCTTTTTCTCATTCTTCTAGTTCGTTATATTTTCCTAGTTATTTCTTCATTCTCAATTCCCATTTTATAGGCTTGCCTCTTTCTTAAGTCCCTATTTTCAAATTTCTCTTATAGTCTGTCCAAGAAAAGAAGACATCTTGGCAAGATGGGAAAATGTCTCCAGCTCTGTCCACATTGGTTCACAAATTGTAAATTTGGTCTCAAATTGTAGAAAACATTCTGCTATACAATTTGAGACCAATTTTATCAATGTTGAACCAATATTGACTGAACTGAAGTTATTTTCCCATTTTTCCAGAATGTATTCATTGCTTGGTCAGACTATATCATACTCTCCCTATACTCCTCCACTTTTCAATAATAATCTATACAAGATCTTTATCCTGTATTGATACTCATTCATAGCTACCTCTCTTCTTCAAGTTCAGATTCCAAAAATATAATATATGCATAGTTGAGTTTATGACATCTCTAATCGATAACATTAGCTGTGGAGCGCACAAGGAGCAGACGAAACTGCCTAACGTTTTTGCTTCACAAAAATATTGTAGAAGAAAATTAACTTTTTTCAATAATTGACGATGATAAAACTTGAAAGTATGCTGGAAATCTTATGTTTTTGGGGGGAAAAATCAACGTTTGACGTTGAAACATCGAAGAATCTATATTTTAAACCTCGATGTATCGATATTTTTTAAATCTTGATGTATCGATATATTTAAACCTCGATGTATCGATTCCGATCCCCACTTTTTACCATCCTCTCCCCTTGAACAGAATTCACAGTTTGGAGGTCAATTGCCGGCTAATTGCTACATCCTACCTCCCGCCCTATTTTGCACTGCTCACTCTATCATCATCATCATCATCATTATCATGACAATAAAAAAATAATAGCGATGTGTTCCACTTTGCACTTGCGCGAGTGTAATCGTCGCTTGTATAGTCTTTCCAAGCAAAGAAGACCCTCTGACAAGATGGGAAAATGACTCCAGCTCGGTCAATATTTGTTTAAAAATTATCAATTTGATCTCAAATTGTAGGAAACAATTTGATCTATTATTAAGATTTATAATTCTTGAACGAATATTTACCGAGCTGGAGTCATTCTCCCATCTTGCTAGAGGGTCTTCTTTGCTTGGACAGACTATAGAAGGCCTCACTTTATAGTATAGCAGGTGCCAAAAATTAAGGCAGTTTGTGAATGACTGTTGTCAATTCTCAGCTCTGTCGGGACAGTTAGGATTAAGGATTATTAGGATTTAGGATTAAGGATATCCTTGTTAGGATTAAGAGTGATTCCAGCTGAACTTATTCGCTTTTGAAGACAGCTTAGAGACTTCGATGTTGAAGACTGCCATGACAGAGCTGGTAATTAATAACAGCTATACGTGTATCCACGGTTCAATGGCATTTCAAGAAGATACACTAGATGATTAGATGATTCATGTATCAAATGAAAAATCAAATTGACAGTTTTACATTATTATTGAAAGGTATGTTTCTATGTTTTCATTTGATACATATAGATGTAGGATTATAATGGTGTCAAATCTGCTCGAAGATTGGAATCTAATGATACAAAGTCTTGTTGATTAGTTCCTGAATGTATCCAAGTTTGAACGTACCTTGACGAGAAATGTTGAAATGAATTATTGTTCAGAATTTATTCAAATTGGGTCGAAACTATTAGTTGATCATGTTCCACTCGATATCATTTGACAGGTATTTGATTGAAGTTTGATATTGAAGTGAAGTGCAGTTTATTTCAAATTAGAATTAATGTTGATAACAAATTGGTGTTCTTTTTTTGTTATTCATTCATAACGTTTGACTCACTTTTTGCTGAAATCCTATTACAATTTAGAAGAGTTTTTTGAGGACCTCTTGAGTGATTTTTGCTGACCTGCATGAATGTAACTCGAAGGAACTTATATTAATAATCGTCTAATATATTTAACCTTTATTGTATTTTAACCGCCTTTAATTTTAATTACAATTATTGACTGATTGAAAAATTATTGTTAAGAAATTACTGTTTTAAAATTCTTGTAAAATTTGACGAGACATCTGCCTTGGCAGTCACTCTGAATTTCTGGCGTTTTATGTCAATAAATATATTTATTTATTTATTTACTCTCATTGTTGGGGAGATTAACAAGTTTGTACCACCTCATCATATGAACTAATTATAAAAAATTGGAAACATGGAGAACCAATTAGTTATAGTTATCTGTTTCTGATATGATTGAATGATAAGCAAAGTTTGAACCACACTTTGAAAAGCAAAGATACTAAAGTTCAAACTTTCGAATTAGGGCACTTGACATGTAAATTTGGAGTAAATCGAAGCTCGATCAACACTTTAATGTATTATAGAGTCAATTTTGAACTTGTCATTTTATGGTGGATAAATATTATCCGTAGTATACATCAGTTGATGAGAAAAAGTAGATGGACTTCTTGAAAGTTTCATGGAAAAATTCAAGAATCGAATTGTTATTTGAATAGAAGTAAAAGATGATCAAGTATTTTTAAAAGAAAATGAAGTATTTGAAGTGTGTTAATGAAAGTGTGAAAAGAAAGAAAATGAAATAGAACTAGTGAAAAATCATCACTGGGAAAGTCACACCCAGTTTTAAAAAAGCACGTGAGGTCGCGCTATACTGATGGAAGAGTAGTGAATTATTTTGACCTTGGTAAAAAGCTACTCTTGTCATCTATAGTCTGTCCAAGCAAAGAAGACCCTCTGACAAGATGGGAGAATGACTCCAGTTTGGTCATTATTTGTTCAAGAATTAGAAATGTGGTCTTTATAGTATAGATCAAATCGTTTTCTACAATTTGAGATCGAATTTATAACTTTTTAACCGATATTAACAGAGCTTGAATCATTTTCCCATCTTGTCAGAGGGTCTTCTTTACTTGGACAGTATGGTGCACATCATATTATTGGATTGCTGTTCTTATCAGCAGCAGTAATTCGAGCGAAAAGTATCTCAAGTTTTTGCAATTTTTATCGGTAATGACAGCTTTCGCAAGGTGAATAGTTAAGGTCTGTCCAAGCAGAGAAGACATTCTGGCAAGATGGGAGAATGACTTGAGCTCGGTCGATATTGGTTCGAAAATTGTGAAATTGGTATCAAATTGAAGAAAACATTCTGCTCTACAATTTGAGACCAAATTTATCAATGTTGAACCAATATTGACTGAGGTGAAGTCATTTTTCATCTCGCCAGAATGTCTTCTTTGCTCGAACATACTATAAGTGCAATACTGATTATGATTTTGGTTGATGTGTAATATTGTTGGTAGAGTTATTGATGTGTTGAATGACAAGGAAAATTGTTGTCATTTTGAATATGTAGGCTATTTGATGGTGATTAGTTGTAGAATCATTAAGATAACTTGTGATTTGCTAGTCATACAAGTACACTTGTATTCACTTTTCTTTGTAAATTAGGATATCATGTAAAAATATTTCCAATTTTAACACCTTCACAACTGAACAAAAAGGTTGAAAATTATTTTCTATTAAATGTGAATTTTTGAAAAATGTGATCATGGACAAACAATTTTGAAGTCCAGCTCTTCCTCGCGAATTTTCTCGAGTTGAGGTTGCAACTTGTCGCATAGATTTGTTGTAATTTAAAAGGGTTGGCGTGTTGGCGCCAGTCAGCTGTTTTCTTGTTTTATGCGGCATGCTTTGGCGTCGTCTTGTGGGCCAACGCCAACCTTGGCACTACCCTACTGTATCGATTGACGTGGTACACTATTACTGTATATAATTCGGGTATTATGTATATTACACTGAAGTAGTACGTTATTTCTGTATAGTAAATAGCTAGGGTATTACTGTGTATAGTATCTTTTATTGTACTATGTATATCACTAGTATTAAAGATACCGTAGTTCCGTAAAATCGTATATAGATTGGCTCATAGCCGAAAAATCTTGTGACAGATTGCAGATGAATCTTCCGACTTATTTTCGTAATGCATCTAAATGTGATTGGAAATGAAGCTTTGATTTAGAAATAGTTGGAATGATTTTATTGGTTTTGAATAGCTTGAAGAAATATCTTTAAGTACAGTTGTACCCTGAGTAAATTCAGTTTTTCAATTCGACTTTTATTTTTGAATCGTTGGGAATGTGTACTAATGCCTCCTGTACCAATCTTTATAGGTCAGTTTACATATTTTTGAAGACTAGGCGTGGTTTTTGGGTTTTTTCTATATTTCACATCTTTAAATCGATTGAAAACTTTCATGGAAATCTTCATTTGTAGAGTTTCAAAATGTACTGATTAAACTCAAGTAATAATTTTTTGTTTGTTTCTGTTCCAGGTGAGTTTCCGGATTTTTGTAACTCCCAATTACGACAATATTTGAGTCGATGTGAGTACGATATTATTATAAATTTAATGTTTGTTACACTGGGAAAGAATCATCAACCAGTCTTAACTTTGTCTAATTATCATGATTTTTTGCAGTAGGGGGCATGATTTTTCTGCATCTTAGATATTTTATCTGAGTATACTCCATATTTGCTGCAGTAGGGGAAATGAAACTTTTTTCCAATTTGGCCTTATTTAGAATTTCTCATTGCACTACTTGGTTCCACTAACAATGAGACATGTAAAGAACTATTTTTAATTTGTTGCATGAAATAACTTTAGGAATGAGTAATGGATGTAATCATGCAAGAAATGAATAGTTGAACTCTCTTAGTACTTGAGTACTTAGCGCATTGTTTAGTTCTGCTGCAATCTGTTGTGAGTATGCAAATTTAGTGAAAGTTTCAAGCCGTTGCTAGCTGGCATTCCAACAAAGCTTTGCTGTAATAATTATGAGTCTTTTGACATTATTAATTCTTATGTTAAACAGTAGGCATTTATTCAGTTGTTTCAAGTTTCTTGTTTGACATTCTGTGCTTCGGTTTGAAATGAATAGTGGAGATATTTGCGTTTCCTCTTCATTTCTATTAGCTACAAGAAGGGCGCTTCAATAATTGTTGTTACTTAATAGTTACTACTTAACATGGAAATTTAACTGGCTTTGTCGCAAGTATAGAAGCATTTTTGAATGCCTGGAAATTCCATCTTTAGAATTAGAACATTCTATCAATTACCAATATGAAAAGGCGTTTTATTTATGTGTTTGATGTAAGATTTTTATTGGTAGACATACAAGTATAGTCAGTCCAAGCAAAGAAGACATTCTGGTAAGTTAAGAAAATTACTCCAGCTTAGACAATATTGGTTCTAGAATTATGAATTTGGTTTCAAATTATAGAGCAGAATGTTTTTTTTTTCAATTTGAATTCAGATTTATAATTTTCAAACCTATATTGACTGAGCCGGAGTAATTTTCCCATCTCGCCAGAATGTCTTCTTTGCTTGGACAGACTATATTAAATGATCATTCGACATGATTTTGAATTAATTTTGAGCTATATTTTCAAATATGAATCTTCCAAATATTTAGGATGGTATTACACGGTGATATTTCTATTATCATATGAAAGAAGATGAAAATAAGATTACAAGCTTGTTTATGCTCTCAACCGGTTTTCAACTATGGCTCGTGCTTGCTGGGTTGGTGATTTGAAACCACTAAGCATTGAGTCTCCTTTTTTCCTTCATGATTTTAAAAAGTTGAGCTCAAAATACAGTCCATGCAAATTAGGCAAGTACAGAGTGAGTCATCAACAGTGTATGAGTCATCAACATTTTGACCGTGTTTGGTCACTAATGTCTCCTTTACTATTCCTTTCTCTCTCTCACTCTTCCTCTCGTTATCTCTCTCTCTCTCTTTCTTGCTCATTCTCTCCTCTCTTACACTCCGTAAACTCTTCTTACTCCTTCTTCTTTTTCAGCATACTCCCACCAGATCAACTTTTTAGCAACATCTACCCATTGTGTTGGCACCCACCATCTATATTTCGCGTAAGCTGAGTAGACACGCCATTGCAATACTAATTACATTGTAACGGGGGTTCTTTTCAGCTTGCACGAACCATACCGGTTGGTCAGGTATTTTTGCATTCCACTCTCATAAGCGGATACAAGCAATAAGCTTCCGTCGTACGCCGATTGAAATTGTTGAAGCACAATGCCATCAATTAGCTATTTAAATTTGTATTGGTTGAGTCATGGAAAATGAATTTGTTGGAATGACAGGACTATTAATATGCAAATATTGTACAGTTGAAACAATTTGTCCTTGAATAAGTTTGGGTGGCCCGAAATGATGGAATTTGTAGTTCTAATATACAAATATTGTATAGCATCAGTAGTCTGAGATAAGCTAGGGTGGCTTATTGGAGTAAGTAATAATGCGCCGGTCTAATAACCAAAGGTTCCCAGTACAATCCTTGACCGGGGAACAGATTTTGACTATATAGATACGTTATACATATAGATACGTTACCCCGTCTTTCGGAGGATAGGAGAAGCCGTTGGTAGCCCAGTATTCTCAGAGAACCTGAGTGTCTCTCACTTCGTATAATTAGGTAATTTGGGCGTATCACAGTCTGTCCAAGCAAAGAAGACATTCTTGCAAGATGGGAAAATGACTCTAGCTCGGTCAACATCGGTTCAAAAATTATAAATTTCGTTTCAAGTTGTAGGAAACATTCTGATCTACAATCTGAGACCAAATATATGATTTTTGAAGTAATATTAACTGAGCTGGAGTCATTTCCCCATCTTTCCAGAATGCTTCCTTTTCTTTGACAGACTATATTAGTAGTTATTAAACGTTGTAATCATCATCATCCCTCTCATTACCCACGCACAGGCCTAGGAGCCCATTTAGGCACCACCCACTGTAAAAAAGGATCTATAATTCTGAATACTGGACTGAAGTTGATCCAAAGTCTTTATGATCCAACGTTATGAGAATCTACACTTTTATCAGAGATGTTGTGGAACTTATTCATAATTGAGATAATTGAAAACAAAGGTTGTCAGATCCACAGAGTTTATTTAAAATACCATTCTCAAGTTTTCACTGTTTTCCACTGATGATGGTGCCCTGAGCATTGAAACTTAAGTACGGTATGGTATTTTAAATAAACTTTGTGGATCTGACAACCTTTGATTTCACTTAGGCTATCTAATTTATGAAAACGCCCTCCCCGCAATTTTGCGTAGAGGTATTTGGTGTGATGGATCAATATCGAAATGTATAGAGAAACAAAGACGAAAAAAGAATGAAATAAGAGTGGAAATAGAAGCCAAGCACAGAAATAATGTGTAAATGATACCAGCTGAGGGCGTGGCTCAGCAAGGCAGAAGCACAATAGGAAACCACTAACTTCAAATCTACTTTCGAGTATAATGTTTCTATTGGTCGAGAAGGGGTGATGGAGGGAAAAAAGTAAAAAGCCGTGTCTTTCTTGTGAGCTGAGGCTAAACATCATCAATTACAGGCTCTTATCGTGGGTGGGGGTAAAGGGGTGACTGCGGTTTCCAGACTGGGGAATCTAATTGAACTGAAATGGGGTGAAGTGTGATGTGAATTCAAGGTTCAGAATTCTCCAAGTTTTATTCATTTTTCAAGTTTCTAAATCTATCATTATAGTGGATATTTCATCAATTTCCCATGTAAACTTTCAAAATTAAAAGATTTTGTGATTTTCTTTGGGACCAAAAGTTATTGTACTTCACAAATACCTATACTTCTCAGCTTAACCTACTACTTTTTTACTTCTGTATTTTTTTACTTTGGAAAGAAATGGTAAAGGCTGAACTTGTTTTCTCCCTCTAAATCATCATGATTATCAGTGTATGATAATGAATAAATTAAATGCATTTGGACTCATTAATTTATTCGTTGATCAGGGAAAACATAACTGGATGTATATTATCTGATTGATGTTCATTCGCTAATCCTTGTAAACTTGTCTTGCGCCTTAGCACCAATATGATAATAAGTTGGGGAAATGTATGATTTCCGATATAATACTAAACATTCACGTGTTTAATATCTGAGGGTGATGCCCACATGGGCTTTTAGGCTTGTGTGTGATGGTGTTAGTGAGAAGTAAGTGAAGATGAAGTCTATCCAAGTAAAGAAGACATACTGGCAAGATAGGATAATGGCTCCAGCTCGGTCAATATTGGTTCAAAAATTATAAATCTGGTCTCAAATTGAAAGAAACATTTTGCTCTACAATTTGAAACCAAATTTATAATTATTGAACCGATATTGACTGAGCTGAAGGAAGTCATTTTCCCATCTTTCCAGAATGAATGTCTTCTTTGCTTGGACAGACTATACTATTGAAATATAGAAAACTGCTCAATGTGGGTTCTATTATAATGAGGACATTAGTTTGAGGCTTAACGTTTTCAATAATGATCTAGATCGTATCGATTGAATGTTCACGTGTTCTTGTCTTCTAAATTGATTTTTGAATAGGCTAAGTGAAATTGAAAGTTCTCGGTTTACTAGGTAAACAAACTAGTGTCAAAGAAACTTCAGTTGAGAATTTAAGATAATTGAAAGGATATGAGAAAGTGTACCAGTTTAGCTCAGCTCTCGTTAATTGATCAGCCAATTTTTCTTCCTCGATAGGGAATTGATTCTATTCTAGTCGACAGGAAAAGCTAAATAATTGTAAATAATAATAAAGCTGAATAATTATCAGTTAATGAGTTAATAATTAAGTCAGTTGTGCCTTGTGAGCATCAATTTTCGGTCAAAATATTTGATACGGAAAAATATGTGAAGTATTGTATTATACTGTACTGTGGTTTATCAGTTTTGTTAGGAAAACGCAGTCAAGCTGTCATAATAACCTGGGTACACAGGAAAAGGAAGCACTCACCAACACCTGTGCAAGATAGTCACTCACTCACGCCAGTGCACCGACGCGCGCAAAGGGCATCGCCACCAAATCGATAGCCTACCTGCAGCAGCTATCACTGCTCTCTCTTTCTCTCTCATTTATTCTCTCTATCACTCCCTCTCTCTTACTCCTACTTTCTCCTTCTATCTCTTTCTTCTTCCCCTCTTTCACTCGCTCTGTCTTCCTCTATCATTGTGTCATTGAGGTAAGTATAGTCTGTCCAAGCAAAAGAAGACCCTCTGGCATTATGGGAAAATGACTCAAGCTCGGTCAATATTGGTTCGAAAATTATCAATTTCATCCAAAATCGTAGGAAACAATTTTTTCTACTATTAAGACCACATTTGTAATTGTTGAACAAATATTGACCAAGCTGGAGTTATTTTCCCATCTTGCCAGAGGGTCTTCTCTGCTTGGACAGACTATAAATGATGAGATGGAGTGAGAAGAGATAATAGAGGAAGAGTGTTGAGGTAGGGGGTGTATTGGAGCAAGTGAGAGTGTGATGGAGAAATGTGTTTATATGTGAGAGAGAGTGAGAGGGAAGATCACACTCTGTGCCGAAAGTAGGTCATGAATACACGACAGCGACGCGACGTCTGTTTTATTTCCTTTTGTTGTCTGTGTGAGATCGTCTTTTCTTCTCTTTTTCTTCTCTATTCCACTCGTATTCTAGTGTCAGTTTCACTTTTTGGTTTGTCTTCTACTCATTTTTTGCTTTTATTCGAGTCTACTCACTTTTCTGTCACATTTACTATTTGTTTTTGTCGCTTTCCCACTTTATTCAGGGTTTTTAGATGGTTTCACTTTTCTCTTTATTCCACTCCAGTTTCTGGTTCACTTTTGGCATGCATTCTTCGTCATTTCCACTTTAGTTTTCCCGACTTTTCCAACTTACTTTTGTTTATTGTTGGTTCTTCTTTGTCATCTTTATTCCACTACAGCTCCTGCTTCACTTTTGGCTTTTCAATTACTTTTTCTCTTTTTCTAATACTCACCTTTCCGTCAATGTCACTTTTGTTTTTCCTTTCCTTTTTATTTTATTTAGTTTCTTGTTTGTTTCAATTTCAGTTGACTGCAATCTTCAGGAAGAGTGGTATGATTATGAATCTGCTTTTATTAACTTCCTCCTTTCGATGCTATGTTATCAGTTTCAGTTCTGCGAAATGAAAAAGTGAGTTTTAATCGATAACGCTGCTCTGCTCTTGACACGATAGAACTTCTTGTATGGCTGACTTTGAAACGTTAAACGGTTTCGTCTGTTTGATGTGCGTTCCATCAGCTGATATCGTCAATCACAGTTGCCATTCAGCTAAGAAAGCCTAGATGATGTTTTTGAAATCAATAGATTTCAACGATGAAATAGAAATCAACGATGCTTCACATCATAATCTGATAAATATGTCACATCTAACAGAATGTGGTACAGCATCTCAATTTTCAAAAGTATTACTGACGCCAAGAAGTTGGGTGGCTTCGTCTGTCTCTTTTACGAGTTGAGATGCTGTACCACATTATGTTTGAAGTGACATATTTATCAGATATGATTATGTCATCAGTATTGATTTTTAACGCAATAGCCCTTTCATAAATTGAGTTAGAAATACTAAGGGCTATTGCCCTGTTACTACCTATGCCTGTTGTCACTATGAAAGTTTGTCATAAGATGAATAAATAACTTGTAATCCGTTCTTCGTTATTCATCCATCTATTTGTAGAAAATGCTATGTGAAAAAATGGATTTTCCCATTAATTTCCTGAAGGTATTTTCAAAGATTTTTACTTAGTCTGTACATCTGAATGTGCCCTAGCTCATTTCTTGAAGGGTGAACATTTTACTATGGATATTTATTTATGGATGTTACTATTCAAAAATATGAAAAACAACACCAAACTAAACGACAAATAGTAAAGTTACGCTAATGTCTTACTGTCAAGATAAGAAAGTGTGACCGGATCCATTCGTTAAATCGATAACCTTACCGCTGATAAACCGTTATGGAAGTCATAGAGCAGTAGTTATTTTGTAGTTGACTACTTTGTTGTCATCCAGTGGTTCTCTGAAACGACAGTAGTGGCACTTTGAAATTAATAATGTCGAGAGTCACTTTGAAACATTTAAAAGTTAAAACGTCTTAGTCAACGTTTGAAACTTCAAGTCCACGGATCAAAGTATTGCTTTTTGAAACGTTAAGAAAAACAATATAATACAATACAATGAAATTGTATTAAACAATACAAAACGAATGAAAGATCGTCTAATGTGATATTAAAACGTCTCGCATCGTATTGAAACCTACCATTTACGAAATTTGGTGTACTTTGTATCTTGTCAAATGTATCAAAGTGGAAGGAAGTTTGATTGTTGACTCACAGCTTTGGAAAAGTATAGATTATTAGTCTGTACAAGCAAAGAAGATCCTCTGGCAAAATGAGAAAGTGACTCCAGCTATGTCAATATTGGTTCAAAAATTATTATTGATTTGGTCTCAATCGTAGGAAACGTTCTGATCTACAATTTGAGACCAAATCAATATTTTTTCAACCAATATTGATCGAGCTGGAGTGATTTTCTTATCTTGCCAGAGGGTCTTCTTTGCTTGGATTGTCTATACCTACTGTTGGACTGTTTCTATAATTTGAGAGAAATCCTATTGTACTCTCCACATTGGCGGCTCGTACCCACGAAACAGGTGATGTGCCCGTATCTTTTACTGTACAGCACTTCACCTGTTTCGTGGGCACGAGCCTCCTGTGACTCTCCATTGTAAATGATCAAATTTATGTTTATGTCCATTCAATGTCAATAAATGGTCATTCATGTTCTCAATGTCTACGATTATTTCCAGAGAGAATTAAATTAATTTCATACTCTAGTATACAGGAGCTTGTAATGCGTAACTTAAAGAGAAAATGTGGAAAGTATTTTGAGGAACTAGAAAAGGATCTTCAAGAAATAAGCTTGGAAGTTAAGGATGCCTTTGATAAAGTGAAAATCTATGACCTGCTAAAAACGCACATATTTGATTTGGCAAAAGTGCATGAAGAGATTGTAATTACTGATGTAGAAAGACGACGAAGATCCGAGAGGATGAAGAAAGAGCCAGACAGCTTCAGATTCAAAGACAAAATTCTAGTTGATTGACTCAAGTGGTCCAATGTAGCCAAAAAAGATAAAAATACAGGAGCCTATTCTACCTATACCTTCAGATAGTTTCTTACTTAATCGTTCCAACCAAAATAGAGTCTATTCAATTAATGTTGATGTCTGGCTGTTTCGCAATATTCAACACGTTTTGGGAGTGAATCGATTTTATAATCGAGTTTTATTTGTGATTTTTGACAGTTCCATCAGACTTCATGTGACAGTTGGATTGTTGGCGGCGAAATGCAATCTATTTAGGTAGCTGTGAATTGAAAGCCATTTCTCTCGGAACGGAAATTCAGTCATGAATTCGGTGGATTCTATTTTTGAACGGTTGGATATTCAATAGCAAATGGGACGGAGAAGAAGAGGAAGAAGAAGAGTGTGAAGAGAGGAGGAACAAGTAGGAAGGGAGTATGGAAAGAGGAGAAGATGGGGAAAATAAGGAGGAAGAAGAGGTAAGAAATTGATGAAGATTATATGATGTGAGAAATGAGTAGGAAGTAATAGAAGTAGATGATCGGGAAAACCTGGTGGAGGAAGAGGAAGAATGAAGGAATTGATGAAGAGTGAGGAATGAGATGGAAGGAGTGAGGAGTGACGAATGAGTAGGAAGTAATAGAAGAGAGTAGGAAGGAGTATGAGGGAGAAAGAGAAGTGGATTGGGAAGAGACATATATTGCTACATTTCTCTTGTTTCGTAGATTCTGTCCATTTCTCTTAGTTACCTTCTTTCTAGAGTAACAGATTGCTGTATTGATTTTTGTTCTATCTTCCTATTTCTTACGAGTTTCTTCCTCTGTGGGCAATTTCTCTGTGCTGTATTACTGATATAAAAAAAATTAGACCACTTCGTATTTCGGTTGTACCTTATGTAACCAACTAACAGCTGATGTGAAGCATCTGTTGCCCTTTTGATTTCTAAAAACTTCATCTGGGCGTACCTAAATGACAACTCCTTATTGACAATATCAGCTGATGGAGCGCTCAAGGAGCAGACGAACCGCAGAACTTGTTTGCGTTTGCTATTTCATCATCTATCTTCTTTCTCTTTTCGTTTTCTACATGTTTTTTATTCAGTTTTCGGGTTGATTATCATTCTTTATTCAGTTTTATTTTAGCTTGTTTAGCTTGTCGTTCATTTTGTTGCCAAGTTTGTTTCCTGTTCTCTTTTGGCTAGCTCAACTTCTTTCTCTCTCCGTCGTCTGCTCGTGTGCACTCTCGTGTTTGAATCAATTCGTTTTATATTTGAAGGTTGTCATGTTACCGAAATACATTTTTCGTTGGTGGATTAGAGAGATGTACGTGGTGGGTGAAATTTTTGGTGTTTTATCCATTTTCTTTGTTGTCTTTGGCTGAGAAGGAAGATGTATCTAACCACTTCCTTATACAATCAGAATTGAAAAGGTTGAGAAACTCACAGAATTAATTCAAATTTTGATTCTGTAGATACTGTTGTTCAACTTGACAATACAGCAATCTTTCTTTGCAATTGTTCCTTAAATTCAAACCATTCTTCTTGAACTATCTTCTTATTATAATAAAAACCTTTGAACTATCTTCTCATAATAATAAAAGCTCTTGAACTATCTTCTTATAATAATCAAAGCTCTTGAACTTTTTAAAATGTATTCAGTTGTATTCAACAGCTCACATTGTTTTACTCGAGCAATGAATATTTTCAGGTAATAGTTTGATTTGAAATAGTGAATATCAAAGTTAATAACATGATATGAGATATTGAATATCGAAGTGAATAATTTGATTTAATAAAGTTACTATGAATTGGTTCAAGAATTCTGAAGATCACTCGAGAATAACTATCTAAAGTTTAAATGTCATTCTAGAAACTAATTCTCTCTGATAGCTGTACTGTAGTTCAGGGTGAGATGTAGCTTTGGTTGAAAGACAAAAGTGAAAGTTCAACATCTCACCCTCCACACACCCTCAAGGGAAATGGCAAGCTTTTAAATGGATGGTGGGATTGGCCCAGTTCTCGCCTTGGCTCTGAACTGAACTGATCATCTGTGGGGTGAGTTTTGGGGGTGGAATTTTGGGGGGATAGGGGTGAATGACCTATATTCAGTTCAGGGTGGATCCCTAGAATGGCAGGCGTGCTGCTAGTTAGGGGTGGGGTTTGAATTTGGGTTATTGAAAAAGAGTATTGGATGGATCTGAGTGATAGGAACTTGTGTATTTGTGGTTGTGTTCTGCTGTTTTTGGAGTGTTGTCAATGATGGAAGTATCTGATTCAAGTTGAAAGAATAAAGATGGCTATCACAATATCAACTACACAAGAAGTGAATAACAGAAATTATGGAAATTGAGTGGATTTGTGTTGATGATGTTTGACAATTTTCTACTTTGAGTGTGATTGGTACTTTCTGCTGGTGGTGTGTACCTAGTAAATTGAATTACAGATGATTAGATTGTAGTCTAATTACCTTGGTGTGTACTGTAGACACGGATCTATCCATAAATCCATACACGAGGCATGCGCCAAAAATTAAGGCTGTTGACGAATGCCTCTTAACTCATGCTTATCTCTAGTAGAACAGTTGAGTTTAAAAGCTGTCTGCAAGTGCAAAACGGTTTCCTGTGGCTGAACTAAGGTTTTCTAAAAAATTGAATATTCCTTATAGAATCGTTTCACTGATCTCATGTTGAAGCCTGTTTTAATAAAAAACTTTCACATACCCTTACAATTTACGTAAATGCCTGTTTGAGCGTAAACTGAGGTGAAACCAGTAACCACATAGTGAATGATTATAGTTGTATTATGTACTTGCTGGGTGAAACCTTTGTGGTTTCAGATGAAGAGCCCTTTTCGGTCTACTGAGTTCATTGGCCTTTACTCTCCTTATTTCTCCTTTTGTGTTCATTCGTGTGACCTTTGGATCTTCTTTGCGTGGTGAACAGAAACAGGGGAACACTGGAAAATGTTGAACTACTTATTATTTGGTGCACCTGCCGTCTGTTATTATAATAGGGATGTGGATCACACCTGGTCTTTATTGCTCAATTTTATTTCCACCTTCTCCGCATCTAGTTCCATGTTCTTAATTCTCAGTTGGTCCATGAATGTGAAATTTCTCAAACTTATTTGTCATCTTTCTCTCTCTCTTATTAGTAGTCTCAAAATACAAATAATTTAGAAAAGGATTCGATGAAAACCGTGGACTGGAATAGAATTAAATAGAATAGAATAGAGAAATGCTTTTATCCTCCTTCACATTATGATTACAAACATATTTTAACACACATTTACAGCTTGATGATCACCAGCCGGAAAAACCGTGGACCACGGTAGCCGTTCAATTTTGCTTAGACTCCTTTATCGATTTGAATAAATTCTATTTGCTATGTAATTCGCTACGAATGTTTCAATTATCGCACTGAAAGTACAAATTTGAATAAAATTGATAATGCTTGAGTATAATAAATTCAACATAGTGTCAATAAAAACTAATGAATAACCTCATCACAGCTCCTTCACATACATCATATGAATGTATTCATTGTGCATGAATTCATTGGCAATAATTTCTAGATTGGAAAACTGTTACTGGTTGAAATTACAATAATTCATTCTCAAAAGCTAACTGCTTGAATGGATTGACCTCATCCAGGCAAAATATGCTGGTAGGCCTATGTTCTAGATTCGTCTGGAATAATTCATTCGTGATATCATACTTGATTGAAGTTGATGGGATGAATGAGTGAGAGTGGGTGTTGTAAGCAAGTGTCAGCCATTTGAATAAGAAATTGTATGGTTGGAACGTTGGTGTATAGCTGTTACCAAAAACTTGAGCGGTTTCGTCTGTCTCTATATGATGAAAAATGAGTAATATGTTTTGAGTGATCATGTATTGTTTACTCATTCATGATGATTCGACTTGCTCATAAATTATTTTCTCACCTTTCCCCAGTTTTGTTTTTGAAATATATCTGTTCTCTTAAGGCTTTCGAGGATATTTTCTATAAATTCCTCATTTCTAAAAACAGAGACACTCAGCTCACCGTGTTTACTCGAAAATGAAATGTAGTGTTAGTTCGGTGTGGTCGTTTCGATATTTTTAGATGAATTTTCGTTGAAGTTTGCACTGCTCTTTCTTCCCTGTTTGTAGTTTATTCAATATTTTTCAGTTTTCAGGTATGGACTTATACAGTTTTGTGTGTTTATGTGATGTTTAGAACATTTCCTATTTGATATCCAATCTGAAGTTTTTACACAGTTTTTTCTCTTCTTCTTAGTTTATTCCATATTTTTTACAGTTTTCAGTTATTGCTTTACACAGTTTATGTGTTTATTTGAGGTATAGAACATTTCCTCTTTGAAATACGAGTTTATATTTGCTATTTTTGTCCAAATCATCGTTGAGGGTGGACCATTCGAAGTCTTTTTCGAGTCAATACCACTTGATCAAGCTGTCGCCAGAAAGTTAGGCGGTCTCATCTGTATCTTGTACGTGATGTAACCTACTTACTACTGAGGTGAAGAATTTATTGTCACTTTTGATTTCAAAAGCATCAGCTAGGCCTTGATAAATGACAACTGCAATATTCACAAAATCAGCTTTGGGAGCGCAAAACAGCAGACGAAACCAACTTTTTTTGCTATACATGGCTTATCATTCTTCATTCATTTATTATTATTCATAATATATTGGTTTATCAATTATTATTATTTTTATTTAGCGTATGGCTTTTAGTAGTTGGGAGACCCAGGGCTTGTTTCACTTCGCCAGCATTTATAACCTAATTTTCACTAGATGGAAAACCAAGGTTATAGTTCTCTCAGTCATTTGAAATAACAATTTTTTGAATTCAAAACATTCTAATGCTTGGTGATGATAGAACATTTCCACTATCAATTATATTATTTTCTTCTCCAAGAACTGGATTTTCTGTATGTATAAATACTACTTGTATTTAATTAATAAATAGTAAATAATACTACTTGTAAAAGAACTAACAATGAACAATGACAATGAAAATTGAAACGAATTGTATGAAAAAAATTGGTGCAGTATGTCTGTTTGATTTTGGTGAAGCCGAACACCTGAAGGAAGAAGCAGGATTGGGAGTGTGCTACTTTGCACGATGATTTGTAACGCATGGCTTATTGTTTGTTGGCTTTTATTCGTTTTCTCTCATTTTTTATTTTACTTGCGGGCCCGACGAGATAGTCAAGCATGAAATGAAGCTGCAGTCAGAAAGTCAGCTGCTATATAGCTCTTCTGCCCCATTTTATTGGGTACCGTTAACTTGGTGAACTGTATATTGAATGTATACATATATATTGCATAGTCTTCCTCCCGCTAGTTTGACACCTTTTCAAAAGAATTCATCGTGATTTTATTCAGTTCATTTGGATGAATAGTGATATGGTGATGAATTTGGCGAGAAAATCCACGGTTTGTCATTTGAGAAATTGATTGTATATGATGAAGTATATTTGTATTTTTTCATTTTTTGAGTGGTTGTGAAGGTGATATTGTGAATTGTGGTAGTATGGTTGATATCCATATTAAATGAAAAGACAAGATGTTGTCAAACCACTGATTTATTATAGGCTACAGTATTTCTCTATAATTCGGGGAGAGACGTTTTAGACTTGATTGACTGTTTATTATCTAAGTATATTGTAATCTTTCAAATAAATAAATGAACGAATAATAAAAATAAGAAGACACAGATGTTGTTAATACCATTACTTTTATTTGGATAGGCACATTCGGTGCTCGTCTTCTCCGAAAGACTTTCATCTTCCCAATTGAGTATTTGTTAGTATCGTGGATGAATTTTGAAACGTTCAGCGAAGATACCCTTTCCTATGACTTATCTTCTACAAGGATTTCCCAGTGCTTGCCTTTTAGAAGAAGTTTATGCATACAAAAGTGATTAAAGCCATCTCTTTACGTTTCTCTTTCACTTTGCACTTCCTTCCTCACATCTCCTTCCTCTTTTTCATTATCTTCTCTTCGTTTGATCTCTCTTTCTCTTTTTTATATCGTCGTCTTCTCCCTCACTGTCTCCTTCATTATTTATCTTTCATAGTCTGTCCAAGCAAAGAAGGTACTCTAGCAAGATGAGAAAATGACTCTAGCTCGGTCAATAATGGTTAAAAAATTATTGATCTGGTCTCAATTGCAGGGAACATTCTGATCTACAATTTGAGACCAAATAAATAATTTTTGAACAAATATTGACTGAGCTGGAGTAATTTTCTCATCTTGCCAGAGGGTCTTCTTTGCTTGTACAGACTATACCTGGAAGGTTCCAATTTGGCTGTTTGCTTAGCATTACTTGGGCGTGAGGTGTGAGGAGTATCGTTTAAAGTTTGCGTTTACTTTGCGTCGACATCTCAAAATTGAAAAGTGAGTTGAACTCTCTCGAGTACTTTTTCATCTACTTGTTGCTTATCTGATGATAGTGGTGAAGTTTATCTAGTACTGAATATACTAGAATTTATTATGAAGTAGTTGTGAATGAGGGTTGAGTCTGTTGAATCATATAGTCTTTGAGTTGAGATTGAATTTTTTCTCATCTAATGAAAGTGATGCTGAAAAAAGTTGATATAGTCTTGATTATTGTGTACTATATTTCTGGAATGTTTCAAGTATGATGAAGGATTTATCAGTTTTGTTCCATTTCTTCTAGTGTACATCAGTGTCATCCACTTCAATTCTAAATCTCTTTTACTGGTATAAAACAGTTTTCTTCAATTTTGAAGATCCCCAAATATTGAGTCCTCCAATGATTTTTTTTTTTTGAAATGTTGGAATAGTTTTCTGTTATAAACATGTAAATAATATCAACCTTATTTTGGACAGCATTGACGGCTCATTAAAATTTGTTTGGCAGTGAAATAGTAAAGGCCTGCCTAGTTTTTCATCTCTATTTCAATATTTTAAGGGGTTTTTTATTATATTCTTCAGGATCAGAATTGAATGCACAAAATCGCTCCCCAAAACATTTGTTATAGCTAGTGTATCTATTGAAGACTTGGATGGAAATGTAGATCCGTGTGTTTTATTCTTTTTCAGTGTTGAACTTTGATTGATTGAACTTTGTAAACAATTGTAAGTTATACAGTTCCTCAAGTTTATTTAATTAATTTTATGTTTGTTTTGTTTCAGGTGAGTTTCTGGATATTTGTTCTTTTCACAAATTTGTTGTCCTACAATTTGAGTCGATGTGAGTAGCCTACGATGTATTTTATATCAATTTCATGGTTGGAAAAATATATAAGGTTTACTAGTTTTCACTGTATTTTCATGTCAGTCTCCATGTTTTATCATAACTATGTATATCACTTATTTGTTGCAATAAAGGAACAAATTTTTCTTCTGTCAAGTATAGCTGATGCCAATAAGTTTGACGGACTCGTCTGCTTCTTGTGCGCTCTAATAGCTGATGTCAATTAGAGTTGTCATCACTCTATGCCTAGGTGATGCATTTGAAATTGGAATAGATTAGAGATGCTTCACATTAACGTGTTTCGGATGGACACGTTAAGCCATCGGTCCCGGCTGCCTAGAAACAGTCGTTAAGTCATGTCAGAGGCCCTGAAATTGTTCAGGAGCGACCTGAAAACTCTGACACCAGACCTGAGCCAGCCAGGTTACACGAATATTATTATTATTATTCAGCTGTTAGTAGGTTACATCACGTAATAGAGAGACAAAACCGCCTAAATTTTTGACGTCAGCTGTATAAGATCAGGTTCTTGTTATTCCTACCTCTTTTCTATAATTTTAAGATTTTTCAGAACATTTCCAAAGATTGTATTCCGTTCAAGTGTCAGAGGAGAAAAAAATGAGGAAAATGAGAAGAAATTAAAGTGTGGTGGGGGAAGGGTTTATCGATTTATGCAGTGTGTGCATTTTTAGTCTCCACCTTGAGACGCTTTGTTACAAATTATTCCTGGTATTATTTTGTGCAGAATGTTGCGCGGCACGGTAAGTTTGGCAATAAAATAATTTATAGTCTGTCCAAGCAAAGAAGACATTCTGGCGAGGTGGGAAAATGACTCCAGCTCGATCAATATTGTTTCAAAAGTTGACAATTTTGTCTCGAATTGTAGAGTAGAATGTTTTCTACAATTTGAGGCTAAATTAATAGTTTTCGAACAAATATTGACCGATCTGGAGATATTTTCCCATCTTGCCAGAATGTCTTCTTTGCTTGGACAGACTATAGAAGTCAAACGATCAAGTTCAGTGTCAGGCTTTGCATGGTGTCTGGTGTGATAGGTAGTAGAGGGGATGGGGTATGGAGGAATTGAATAAATTTTGTAGGAAATTTGGTGTGTGAGAAGGGGAAAATTATTTTGGCAATAGTGGAAGAAGGAAGGGGATTGGGGAAGAAGAAAAAGAAAAGGGGATGAGTGAGTTTGGTGGAAGAAAAGGAGGTCAAGAGGAGTAAAAAGAATAAGTAGAAGAGGGAGGAGAAGAAGAAAGATAATAAGGAAATAGAAGGAAATGAACTGATGTAAGTAATGTGGAATTAAATGAGAAATGATGCTTTTGGTAATCAGAATTTGATTTTGATTCTGAATTTGAGAGAGATGGGCGAAAGAAATTGATAATTTGAAGAAGAAGAAGAAGAAGAAAAAGGAGAAGGAGAAAAAGGAGAAGGAGAAGGAGAAAAAGGAGAAGGAGAAAAATAATAGTCAGTAGGAGGAGTCACTAGATGGAAAAATACGATTAAGAAGAATAATTAGGATGAAGAAGTTGAAGGAAAATTAGACAAGAAATGCAGTGAAGAAGAAAATGGAGGAAAGTGAAGTAACTATAAGACGAAAACTTGGGGGAGGAAGAGGGTTGAAAAGAGGAGGTGGAGGATTAGGAGGAGGAATAGGAAGAAGAAGGGATGGATGAAATGAAGTAACAGTGCGGATGTGAATAGGAAGTGGCCTGATTAAAATAGAACACTGGCAACACGCGAACTGTAAACCAATCTCAAGGATAGCTATAGGTATATTCTGATTCTCGTGATACCCCTCTCTATAACTAAAATTTCCACGACTATAGATATACTTTTTCAATGTCGCAGGCCATATACAGGTATACTGTGAGGTAGTAGGAAAGACAATATAGGCTGTTTTGTCTGGAATTTGATTAGTTTTTGAGTCGAGTGATTTTGTGATTGCTGTGGTTTGATTCAACTAAAGTTATGTTTCGTGCTCTCATGATGACTTTATTGTGCATGAATATAGGTATACTTTGAATTAGTACAGACAATGTAGAGGGTTTTTTTGTGACAGGTTTTAGTGATTGGTGATCCGGGAGTTTCTTTGTTGGATCAGAATTAATTGAGCCGAGAATTTCATTAGTCGTTGAAGTTTTAGTTGTAGCTGAAGTGGAATGAAAATGAAAATGAAAATTGAAAGACATGGGGAAGGAAGAGGAAGATGATCAAGAATCAAAAGATTTATTACTGCTGACGCCAAAAAGTTGGGCGGATTCGTCTGTCTTTTGTACGTGATGTAACGTACTAACAGCTGATGAAAAGCATTTAGGGATGTATTGTCTGATTGTCTCTACCAAGGAGGTTCATGGTCTCAACTGATTGGAAAAAACATCATCAAGGCCGCGTATCGACAGTGCGAGGCATGTGCCGCGAATGCCTCAAGGTACAGTCTGTTCAAGCAAAGAAGAGTCTTACT
Organism: Sogatella furcifera; assembly: GCA_017141385.1. Taxonomy (NCBI): domain Eukaryota; kingdom Metazoa; phylum Arthropoda; class Insecta; order Hemiptera; family Delphacidae; genus Sogatella; species Sogatella furcifera. The sequence goes on from CM029556.1 coordinate 27,372,196, forward strand.
CCTGTCTCCAGCTCGGTCCATATTGGTTTAAACATTATTGATTTGGTCTCGAATTGAAAATCGAAATTTTTCCTATTATTGAGACCAGATCAATAATTTTTGAACCAATATTCACCGAGCTGGAGACTGGAGTAAGACTCTTCTTTGCTTGAACAGACTGTACCTTGAGACATTCGCGGCACTGACATGCCTCGCACTGTCGATACGGGCCTTTAGCTGAATGACACATCTAATATGTTGACATCATTGAAGCACAAATTTGTACTGCCTAACTTTTTGGCATTAGCTATACTCTTGTAAACTCAAGCTTCATCTGTCAAGTTGAATAGCATTTCAAACGTCAAGACATTCTGGCTGGATGGGAAAATGACTTCAGCTCGGTCAATATTGGTAGAAATTATAGAGCAGTATGTTTTATACACTTTGAGGCCTAATTAAAAATGTTTGAACCAATATTGACCGAGTTCAAGTAATTTTCCCATCTTGCCAGAATGTCTTCTTTGCTCGACCAGACTTTCCTTCTTTTTTTTGATTCACAGATATAAATTGGAATCTTAGTCTATAGTCTACAAGAGGATTGAAGTTCAAATTCAAATTTAAAATCACGTTTATTCCACATAATAAAGTACTAGTGTTAAATAGTAAGTGTTCATCTTCAACGTAGATTCTTGATTCAACTGATTTCGTTGTTCACCATTGATTAACGAAGTTTGATGACAATTTTAGTTTATAACAACTTTTGATAATCTAGCACTATTGCTCCAGTTTTGTAGAATGAAGTGTGCTTCCTGCACTTATATTGTTTTGGGCCTTGAGGGATAATTATTATCATCTTATAGGATAGCTGCACAGGAAGGAGTGGGCAGATAAGTGGTTGTAGAAGAAGAGAAGGAGAAGAAGAAGAAGAAGAAGAAGAAGAAGAAGAAGAAGAAGAAGAAGAGGGAGAATCAGGAGGAGAAGATAAAAGATGTGTGGCGTGAGACAAGAAGATGGTCTTAGAAGACAATTATTATTTACTAGTAGTGCTTCGTCTCTATGTTAGGCTTACATGGCCAGTCGTCCAATTATTGTGGGTGTGGCTCTTGTTAGAATGAAAGAGAGAGAGAGAGAGAGAGAGTGAGAAAGAGTGGTAATGTTACTTGTGTTGTGATGAGCAGTTCATTCATGATTCGTTGCACTCGAATTTGGAGGGGAAAATTTCTCCACGGGCCCTTGGTTCAATTTTTTTGTCAAATAATACAAAAGTCGTATAAAATTTCATGAATTATTCTGTACAAGATTGTTTTTTGTGATAGGGATACATGTATAATTTTATTTCTCTTACTGATTATAGTTCCATAGTTTGGCTGCCATGACAAACTTTTAACGTGTTATTTGTTCGTGTTCTTAAATTTCAAGTGAAAATTCAATATTTTCGGTCATGGAAAGTTATTTTGTGAAGTGTTTAATACGTTAATATAATGTTTTAAATTTTAAAAATCTGCTATTTTAAGTGACTGAAAGAACTATAACCATCTAGCGAAAATTGGGTTATAACATGTTGGCGAAGTGGAACATGATCTCCCCACTACTAAAAGCCTTACGCTGAAAAAAAAAATGAAAAGTTGCATCATGGAAGGGCATTAAACCCTTGTAAGAGCTAGAGCTGATGCCAATAAGTCATGTGGTTTCGTCCGTCTCTTGTACGTAATGCAACCTATCAACAGCTGATGTGAAACATCTATTTTCTATTTTGATTGAAAAAAATACATAATCTAAGTGACATATCATCATCATCATCATCATCATCATCATCATCGTCTTCTTCAGCATCATCATAGCTAAATGACAACTCTTATCGACAACATCAGCTGTTAGAGCGCTCAAGGAGCACTGGAAACTGTCTAACTGTCAGCTATAAGTTTAATGAAGAGCTGCAAATAAGTTCTTTTGAGCTTTACCAGTGAATATAAAGATCTTAAATTTACTGGCTCTACGTGTACATCATTCGTCTAGAGAACAAAGAGTTCATCTAGAAGAGTATAGTCTGTCCAAGCGAAGAAGACATTCTAACAAGATCGGAAAATGGCTTCAGCTCGGTCAATATTGGTTCCAAACTTATAAATTTGGTCTCAAATTGTAGAAAACATTGTGCTCTACAATTTGGGACCTAATTGATGATTTTTTAACCAGTATTGACTGAGCTGCAGTAATTTTCCCGTCTTGCCAGAATGTCTTCTTTGCTTGGACTGACTATAACTACTGAACTCCTCTCAATGTTGGTTTAATCGTCGCTTAACCAATGAAAATGTAAATGGGTCAGCGCTGTTTTTGATGTCTCCTCTCCGGTACGAATTGGATGAGTTCGGAATTAGTGCAAATATTTGTTCTCTGCCAACTGGAGTCGATGATGATCTAATTCCAGAGAGTTTCAAACAAGAATGAATCTTCCTCTTCTATTTGTCTGAGTTGGTTGATTGATCTGCTTTGAATCAGACTATGATGAGAACTGGATAGTTGAATGAAAATTCCTTGTATTCAGAAAATTGTATGATGATGTTTGGTGTCCAATAGTGGGTGAAGCACGGTTGAGATGTGTGTCGAGAATTCGATTGTCAATAAATTCAGTACTTACAGTACTTTGAATAAGATTCAGAAGATGACAGACGAGTTACCATTGGAACAATCAAGTTGAAGTGTAGCCTATTGTTCAATATTGAAATGTCTTGGACCTTATTGAACCGTGTGTATCATTTATCAAACATAATGGATCTCTGTATATCATTTGGAATTGAACCGTGAACTCACCACATAAAGTTCTATCTACTTTGTGAGAGTAATTATATAGTACAGTAATTATGAGCTTCAATAGTTGTTTTATGATCTTCGAAGACCAACGTTTCTTTGTGATTGTTTACACACGATTGTTTAGAATCGTTCTCCACATTTTTGGCTTGATTGTGTCAGTAGCACTGGTGGCTTGTGCCCACGAAACAGGTGAAGTGCTGTACAGTAAAAGATACGGGCACTTCACCTGTTTCGTGGGTACGAGCCGCCAGTGGTCAGTGGTATTCTTGAAAAGTTGACTGTCGAGTTGGAAAGTTGAAAAAGCATTCTGTGTGTCAAGAATCTTTGAGCTGTTTCTGCCTTCATTACTATGTTTTCAAATGCAACATTCGGTCTTTAGTCTGTTTCGAGTTCTGCTCTAATTTGAAAGTGTCTAAAGTGTCTGGTTAGAGTTTGAGTACACTTCGTTGTTGTGTTTCTGAAATGTGTATGGTCGCAAGGTAACTTGTACCACTGAATATAAATTATGTAGACTTAATACTCACTGTCTGTACAGTATATCGCTTTGGTGGAGAGTCTGTGTAAAGTCTGTGGTACATGTTGTTGCATTTGCATGTCGATGCAACGTTCAGTTTCGCTCTGCGGACAGTCTGCGGACTGTAGGCGGTATAGTCAGTCTGTCCAAGCAAAGAGGACCCTCGGGCAAGATGGGAAAATGACTCCACCTCGGTCAATATTGGTTTAAAAAATATTGTCTAGTCTCAAATTGTTGATCAGGAAATTTCCTACGATTGAGGCAAATCAATAATAATTTTTGAACCAAAATTGACCGAGCTTGAGTCATTTTTCCATCTTGCCAGACGGTCTTCTTTGCTTGAACAGACTATAACTCTGTGGCGTGCGGCTTATACTCAAGGGATCTGTCTATCATGACATGTGAATGGTATTCATTCTTCATTTGCAATGGCTAACCTAGTAATTCTTGGAATATCTCATTTTTATGTTGTGGAGTTGAAAGGCTGGGAAACAGTTGAAGAAATGAAACTATGCAGATGTAGAAAGGTGTACACCTCTGTACAGTATTCGAAAATCATGCTCTAGAATGCATTAGAAAAAACGCATTTTATCGTTTTCAAAGAAAATTCTCCATCAAGCTCTTCCTAGTGTCTGCAGCTTTGTAATGATTGCATAGTTCTCTATAATTCATTGTTCATCTTGAGGAGAGAGAATAGAATGAACTATATATTTGAACCATATATATTAACTATAGAATCTGAATGAAATACATATGATTACAATGTCCATTCTATTCTCTCTGATCTTGAGCCTTGGTTACATTAGATCTGACGTTCACTGATATATAATGCTGCAAACTCATGATATGAGTGACCAGTGTATAGTTTTTTGTTACTTGTAGTTATTGAAATCCAATGTAACCACTGCCTTATTTTGATTATCTTCTTGTGTGCATTTTGCTAAAGTTCTTGTTTGTCTTCGAATGCCTTTTGATTGACGGAGTATTTTGCTTTAATGTCTGTAAAACGAATACTTTTTACTATGAATCTGTGACACTGATTGTAGAAAGCCTTGCTTCCGAAGCTAAGCCGACCATTTCCGCTGAATGTGGCATGCATTTCGATTAAACTAAGTCCAAAATAGGAAACTTGTCTGGCTTTCGTGCAACATGTTTGCAACTTTTGTTGCCACTTGCCACTTTGATTGGAACTTATTCGTTGTATCGAAGTAGCTTATCTTGCGCATTCTCTTCCAATGCAATATTGTTGAAAGCCATAGCTGTTCGTGGCTCTGATCACATTTTGAAACAGACACCGAGAATAACTTTTACTTTTATCATTACCAGCAATGATGTTGTATGCTGGGCTATTATAAATACCTTTCAATTTCAACTATGCTTTCGACAGTACCACTCGATTGATTATATTGAACGTAGAAGCAAGAGAACATCTCTGTACTATAAACATGAGAATGCATGTAACTCTGTCTTTGTGTCAAGGAGAACAACTCTATTTCAAATCATACTATCTTTTTCTTTCTATCTTCTTGTTGGTAAGTTACATTAGTTCTTGTCTATTCAGTTTTATTCACGTCTGTCATGTGTATTTTCATTCTCTATTTGAAATTAAACTTTGAACTCAGGGCTATTTATAATAATTGATAGATAGAAAGAAATAAATCAAATACCTTTTTTTAACATTACAAATATTCGTTCTACGCTTGAAACATGTCTGTGTAAAAATAATACTTATAAAGTTTTAAAAAAGGGTATTTGATTTTTTTCTTTCTATCTTTCCTATTGGTTTTATATTCATCCCTTTTCTTCTATCTTTTTTGAATAATTATTCTACAGTATATATTTTTTGTCATTACCTTTTTCGGTTAGCAGTGTCATATATTTTCTGCTCCTTTATCAGCTTCGTATATTACCATAGAATTCTTTATCTTCCTTTTTCAACCAAATGATCAGTTTAATATCTTCCTCTCTATATTTCTTGAGTTATTTACAGTCTTCTATCTTTCTTCTTCACTTTAAAGCAATAGAATTAGGATTCGTTTTCAACCACAGGCCACACACATGAGTAGTTGCCTATTTTTTGTGTATCTTCATAATGAGCTACACTGTAGACTTTGAAGCAAATAGATAGTTGTTTATAATAAGTAGCCTAGTAATGATTATGAAACGTGCAGACGAAACTTTATAGAATCATAATAAATCTGAAATCAATACTAGAACAATAATTAATACCAGTTGGTTGTTTTGTCTGATCTGTTGTGCAATTCAAACTATGTCTGCTCGTGTTGATTTGTATTACGTCACTTCTGTTTGTGCGTTTTAATTTTCGTCTTTCTGTTGACATTGAGTTGTGTGTCTAACATTATAGGAATAAAAAAAAATACATCAATTCAATTCAATTAGAACATGAAAATTGTTATAAGAATAATTGTCTCTAGTTCTATTGCTCAGAAGAAACAATATTCCAAATTTATGAACTATTCACTGAAATATTTGAGTATCACAGAGAATTTTTTATAAAAAATACAATAATATTCAACAATCACAACGCTTCTAATGAAAGTAAGTAGCTCTGGATACAATCATTCATTGACATCGTAGCTATTCAGAGAAGGATTCGGTGAGACAGCCTTCAAACTGTTCTCGCCTTTCGATTGGTAGTTGCACTGAGCTCTCCCTTCCACTAACCTAGACTTCACCCAATCAGAGACTGATACTGTGAGACAGCCTTCAACCTATTGGTGGTTGAGCTGTGCTCCCCTTCCCACTAGCCACGCCACCAGCCAATCAGAGAGGGCTACTGTGAGACTGTCGATAATGTTCATGCAATCAATAGAGGTAATAGATTTTTTACATCAGCTATTTGTAGGTTACATAACGTATAAGAGACAGACGAAACAGCCTAACACTTTGGCGTCAGCTATACACAATCACACACTGATTGAGTACATTGTTTAATGCAAGTGCAATAGAATTGATAGGGTTTAGTAACAGTAAGTGATGTGAATCGATCTGTTTGCAGGTCTTGTTGTAGTGTCGTAGTCTGCTGTAAATAGGGTCAGCCAATATTGCTACAACTGCTATAGTATGTCCAAGCAAAGAAGACCCTCTGGCAAGATGGGAAAATGACTCAAGCCCGGCCAATTTTCGTTCAAAAATCATGAATTTGATCTCAAATTGTAGGAAACAATTTGATCTACTATTAAGACCACATTTATAATTCTTGAACAAATATTGACCAAGCTGGAGTCATTTTCCCATCTTGCCAGAGGGTCTGCTTTGCTTGGACACAGGATTATATCCTGTGTTTAAATACAGGTGGTGGGGGGTTGGGGGGAGGTACACTGCACCATTATAGTGCTGGGTAGGAGTGGGTAAAAGCCTCCGTCAAGTGAAGTTGCTTCTTCCAGTGGATTGCATTTGGATAGTGAGAGAGAGAGAGAGAATGAGAGAGAGAGAGAGAGAGAGTGAGTGGTAGAGAGCAATAAAGATAGTTGCGAGAGTGAATGGTGTGGGGATTCGAGGGTAGAAGAAAATTGAGAAATTGCATTAGGAATGCAGGTGGTAGGATATGCAGAAATGAGTTTTGTTTATTATAAGAATAAGAATGGAAAGAGTTTGTATAGAGCAAGAGGTTTGGGAAAACTGAATTGAGTTTTGTGTGTTACACAAATATTATATACTGAGATATTGTATACTGAATGGGAAAAAAGCATGAGAAAATATTGGAATTGAGAGTTTTGTATCAAGGACTTTCATCGAACCAATGAATTTTATAGCAATTTTTATTTTCCTTGCCACACCTACTATCGTTTGCCCAAGCAAAGAAGACCCTCTGGCAAGTTGAGAAAATGACTCCAGCTCGGTCAATATTGGATCAAAAATTATTGATTTGGTCTCAAATTGTAGGAAATATTATGATCAACAATTTGAGACTAGACAATATTTTTTAAACCAATATTGACCGAGCTGGAGTCATTTTCCCATCTTGCCAGAGAGTCTTCTTTGCTTGGACAGAGTATACCTACAGTGACTATATAAGTAATAATCTTATATAGTCACTGTACTACTACCATAATAAGGAGGGTATTATTTTCCAAAAAAATTACGGTAACCAAATTTTTAATGTTGTCTAGATTCAAAGTGGATTCAGACGTTTGCACAAATTCTATTAAACTATTAATTATCAACACACATACTTTGTCTACATCTATTTGCCATAGAGTTGAACTTGTCGGCTCTTTTTGCGCTCCAACAGCTGATGTTGTCAACCAGAGTTGTGATTTAGCTATGTCTTGATAATGTTTTCGTAAACAAAAGAAACAATTGATGATTTACATCAGCTGTTAGTAGGTTACATCATGTACAAGAGACAAACGAAACCACCTAATAGCTATACATATTATTAAACGTATATTATTATTTATTTATTAACGAGATTGAAATACAATATGATTGAAACGCAGACAAAGTCCAAAACGTCTAAGACTTTTCCTTTGTTCCACTTGGAATCACGTTCATTTCTCGTCCTTTCACCACAGTTTCTCCAATGAACCGGGAAGAAGAAGCAAGTAGTGTAATTATTGTTTTTTTCTCCTGGCCTGTCTCTTGTTCGTCTTGCTGTGGTCTGCACGGTGTTTGCTCTTCTCTATTGTATAGCGACGATATTCTCGGCTGACGCTTACGTTCGTATGGCGTCTAAATTTAGAAGGCCATGAAGTTGAAGTCGCTCCAGTTTATATTCAGACACGCGGACGTCGCTATAGGTAGTTTGGGGGGGGGGGGGGTGGAAGTTGTGTTGATATGAGTGAAAATGTAGAAATTGATCGTTGACAACATTGCAGTCGGTTATAGTCTGTTCAAGCAAAGAAGAGCCTCTGATAAGATGAGAAAATCACTCCAGCTCGGTCAATATTGGTTCAGAAATTATTAAATTGGTCTCAATTGTGGGAAATATTCTGATCAACAATTTCAGACCAAATCAATGATGTTTGAACCAATATTGACCGAGCTGGAGTCATTTACTCATCTTGCCAGAGGCTCTTCTTTGCTTGAACAGACTATAGATGACGCTAAAAAGTTGGTTGTTTTGTCTGTTTCTTGTACGGGATATAGACTACCAGCAGCTGATGTGAAGCATATCTATCGTAGTTTTGATTTTAAATACATCATTTAGGTACAGCTAAATGGCAAATCTGACCAGCTGTTGGAGCGCATAAGGAGCTGACGAAACCGCCTAACTTTTTGCCGTCTGCTGTATCTGTCGATGAAGATGTTGAAGTTAGTATATCATTCTGTACGTTTTATTAGCGAAGTCTAGATAGACGAAATACGTATTGTTTTCTGTTCGATTTAGACAATGTTATAATTCACAATAAATTAGACAATAACTACAGTTGGTTAATTTTTCCATGGCACATGAAGTTACTTTTATTTCAATTAAGCATGTTATTCATGCGAAGTTGGAAGATTGATTTCTTAGAAAGACGTTGGCATCTTGGCGATTAACTGAATCTAAAAGAGGAGAAAAGTTGGCAATACTCCCTTCCAAATAGAAAAAGAGAAAAATTGGTTTGTTAAGTTGGCATCCCTGTTTTCCCCTCGTATTTTCCCTTGAGGGATTTTCCGCATTTTCTCCAGCCTCGCATGTGTTGTAGCAAATTCTCATTATCCGACGACGACAGTCTCACCACCCCTATTTTTGTGAAAAGATTTATCGTGTAATGTGTAAACATGGTGTTTTTGTATCAGCTGATTTGAGTAGGTTTTGTTTTGAGAGGCGTTTTTATGCTAGGTAGTGAATGTGTTTTGTTGGAGATTCTTTTCTATTCCCTAGGTTGTAGTGTGCTTGAGTGTGAGTTGTAATGTTGGTAGAGTTTGCGCTAGCTGAGAAGACACTCATCTACCATGTTTAGTGTATTGTAACGGCGTGTCTTCTCAGCTTGCGCGAACCGTGTTCTGGTGCAAAGTGAAAAAAAACTTGTGAGGTTATGTTGTGTTGGTTTATCGGCTTTTTTTGAGATGAATAGAGGAGTTAAGTAACGGTTAATGTTTTGAATGTCAACATTGATAGTGGTTTATCTGACACCAAAAAGTAGAGCGGTTTCGTCTGCTTCTTTGGTGCTGTAACAGCTGATTTTTTTCAATTAATTGTTATTTAGCTATGGCTAGATAATGTTTTTGTAATCAAAAGATGCTTCAAGTCAGCTGTTAGTATGCTTCATCACGTACAAGAGACAGACGAAGCCGCCTAACTTTTGGGGTCAGTTATACAGTAATACCATTGACTATGGATATACTTATCCATCGTCAATCATCATCCATAGTCAATGGTAATACTCAATTGATGCGTGGACTATTTGGTATTGGTGAATACTATTTTAAAAGAATGTTAGTTCAATATTGTTGAAGTTGCATTGTTGAATCTATCAAGAACAGTTTTTTTTTAGTTTGATGGACTAATAGAGTATTACTTATGAGCTGATAAATGTATCCTATTAGAAAAACATAGTGAATCAACACAACTAAAAATATAATAAATTACAATAAAAATTACATCTACAATTCATTGTTATGTTTCCCCAAAATAATGCGTTATAAAATGCTACCCCCAAAATAATCTGCTGAAGCGATACTCCAAAAATACCTGTGTTTTTCAACTCTTAATTTGTGTTGATTTTTCAAAAATCTATCCAATTTAAACCAAATGCATTTTAGTCATCCGTTCTTGAGCAAGCTACAAAGAGCTCTATGGTCGGTTGGGAAAAGATGATTTCTTCAGGTCGGCTGAATTTGAGACTTCCAATCACGTAGGAGTAACTGAACTAAAAATGAAAAACCTGTCTTTGGACAAAAACTTCCATGGTCCATTGTGGTCAGCTCATCGGAAATCTTGCTTTACCTTCAGCAGCCGTAATGAAGAATAATTAGTTTTTTTCAGTTATAAAGTCCTTGTAATCAATACTTTTGTTCGCCGGTTTTCATTTTCGTTTCCTTTTTTAACAGTTTTTATGTTCATTATAAATCTGAGAAAACCTAGTCACTGAGGAGTTCTGTTTTGGTTTTTTACTTGTTTGTGGTTTGGTGTGGACGTTGGACATTGATTCAGGTTTTTTGTGTCTGTTCGTTGTCAGAAAACGTAATTGTGTCTTTCGTTGGCTTTATGAAAGTACCTTTTCGATTTTAATTCACGGTGCTATCTGTCCATGTATTGTATAGGTGGAAAGGCTTTCATTCTTTACTTACTATATGCCTTTGTATTGTGTAGGTGATAAAGTTTGTATTCTTTACTTATGAAGTTTACTTGAAGAATTTGTATACTATTTTCAGCTTGAGCTATAAATATCAAAGATTTTCTGACCTTCCACTGATTGATTATTCATGGAATAAGGATAAATCGTTACACCGGTTGTATTGAACGGTTTTTGAAGAGGAATAATAATTGGCTAGTAAATTTTAAGCCAATTAATGTCGAATTCCTACTGGAATACAACAAAATCTCAAATATCCAACAATAATTATAAACTATAATTGATTTATCATTCATTCTATTTATTGTCACACAATTGTACGATCTTATATTTGTATTCATACAAAATATTCACATTCTATTCTTATCTATTTATATAGCACAAAATAAATATTCAACTGCATATTCTGTCCTCATATTTGCCTTGAACAATATACCTTTAGAAGAGCCGCTTGCTATAATCTTTTGTATGTGTATTGGTCAAACAATAATACTGGATAACACTTTTAAATCCATGTTCTATATATCTAGCTATATCTGAAAGATGTTTCATCATCAGAAGAGCCGCTTGCTATTATCTTGTTGATTACACGTTACGTACACTATTCTATATCTATTTTTATAACCAAATCTGCGTTGATAAGTAAAGTCCAAATACCTATCTACATTGAATCATCAAATTTGTATATGTATTTTTATAACCGAAAATACGATGATATGTAGTCGTTGATACCTATTTATATTGAATCATAAATTTTTGTATCTATATGTATTACACAAAACACATTGACGAATGTATGTCGTATACCTATTTTGATCATCAGAAGGGCCGCCGCTTGCTCTTGGCATTCAGCTAGTGTACATTGTTCAATCGGTTGGTCCCGTTTCATTTTGATTATTTTCAGTTTGTTGTGACTGTTATTTTGTTGGCAGAAGTTATTGACAATGCGCCATGACTGGAGCGTGTCAAAATCTAGGACGACTCTGGTATAGTCTGTCCAGACAGAGAAGACATTTTGACAAGATGGGGAAATGACTCCAGCTCGGTCACTATTAGTTCAAATATTATAAATTTGGTTTGAAATTGTAGGAAACATTCTAATCTATAATTGTAGACCAAATTTGTAATTTTCGAACCAAAATTATGACGGAGATGAAGTCATTTTCCCATCTTGCCAGAATGTCTTCTATGCTTGGACAGAGTATTGTAGTTAGGTGAGAATTCGGCTCGTTTCATGTAATTTTTCACCCGTTGAATATAGGAAGCGATTTTTCATAGTTCTGAATTGAAAGGTCAATGGTATGTTCTAGAGGCGTACCGTTTTGAATGCTAAATTAATGGATATTTTTCTGTTTTCCCTGTAGCAGTGTTCCTCATTGGTTCCAATTCTCTCTATTTTTTTAATAATTGTTGGTTTTTTCCTTTTTGCTTTCCTTGTTTCGATCTCCCGGTTTGTCAGTTCTTTATCACTTCTCTCGCTGTCCTACATTTTTTCACCAGTTTCTTGTTTTCCATGGAAAGCTTTTTGTGCCTCTCTCTATATGAATTCTCACCAACCTTTCATTTTCCTATTTTCAAATCTCTCTCAGTTCTCCTCTCCTCTAACAAACTTTCTCAATGTTGTTTTCTACACACTTTTCAATATTTTCTGGCAAGTTTTGTCTCTCTGACAGTTTTCGTATTCTATATTATTCTAGTTTCAATTCTTTTTCTCATCTATGCTTCCTCTTTTCTCCGTTTTTATATCAGTCTCTATTTATTTCCATTTTAATGTATTGAGTGAGGCGAATTGCGCATCCTGTTACTGGGAAACGTGATGCTCTTATCGCTGATAATGTGTGGAACGACAGGTTGTTTGCCATATATAAAGTGAAAATGTTGACAGGCTAATGTTGAAAATATTCAGTGTAAAGTATCATTCGCTGGCTTCATCTTTTCAGCCTGGAAAATGTAAAAATTGGGAAACTGAATATTTTTAGTAAATTTTGACTGTACGTGTTATTGATAATTTAATCATCATATCATCCTTGTTTTCTCCAAATAAGGGTTGTTCAGGTTTAATATGCTATATTCTTTAGAGAATTACATTTATCAGTAAATTAAACAACTTTTGTTGTCTGTAAAATCGAGTAAACTCAGTCCTCAGTCCTACTTTGTTCAATGTTCAAATTGACATAGGTAGTTTGTCCGGGTATCTTGAAATCGAGAAAATTCTTCATAACCCAAATAAAATTATTAATGAGCTTCCTTCATGTACTCCGTTGTAATTACTGTAATTATGTAGGACTAGCCGGCAGGCTCGCTTCGCTCGTCTTCTCCGCCTAGCCAGGGGGCTCCGCCCCCTGGACCCCCGACAGTATAGGCAGTGTAAGTTAGTCAAACATTATGTAGGATTCAACCAAATTGAACTTTGAAAATCAGGGTAACTCACTATGTACAGTACTTGTTGTATTGTTACTACTGTGTGTACAGTAAAAACATTGTTATGTAAAATAAATCATAATATTATGTAAAGTTTCTTTTGAATCAAAGTATATGTAAGATTAGAGAGAGTAGAACTAATTTTATTATATAGAACTCTATCTATAAAGAACTTTAAAACAGGGCTGTTTAAAATAATTGAAAAATAAATAAAACTCAAACACCCTTTTTTTGAAAACTTTAAAAATTATAAAACACACATACATGTTTTTCGGGATCTAAGCCCATTTTCAATGTGGATAAAAATAGTTTATTAATAGTGAACTATTTTTATCCACATTGAAAATGGGCTTAGATCCCGAAAAACATGTATGTGTGTTTTATAATTTTTAAAGTTTTCAAAAAAAGGGTGTTTGAGTTTTATTTATTTTTCAACTCTATCTATATACTCTCTGAGTATGATGAAGAAGCTTGAGCCAATTATTGTAGTGTAATTTTAGCAATACTGTATTTGAGAGTGAAATATTGTATTTGGCAACTTCCTGTTGATTATTATCAGTATTCGAGTAAATCAATCATTATTAGTAAATCAACTATCCGAAAGAAGTGAAAGAAGATTGGTCATCTACTTTTGACGCTGATAAAAATTTGTAAATAGTAATTCCGATAAGCTATAAATATCTGTATGACGACATGTGAACAAAAATTCAAAGAAGTTGAAAATTTAAATGACGATAATAATATGTCGTGTTATATACTAACACTCATATAGATATAGATATTGTGCATAGGAACGCATCATTACTAAAAATAGGCATTAGTCATGAGGCGTTTTATCGGTGTTTAAGAGAGTGGCCTTGAAAGCAATTATTCTAGTACTGCAACAGCCAAATAACACTATATTGTACACTATTCGATGTAATTTCCGATTAGGCGTTACTTGTGTAAGATAGGGAATACAAAGTATTTGAAGGGGGAAATTATATCAAATACTTGATAGGATGTTTTACTATAACTGTATATATCTTTGCTCATAGCCCACTTTGCTGCTTCATTCATTCAGTCTACTTTTTTGTTATCTATGAACGGACCTTCGAGCTAATAGTATGAAATGAAAGCCAGCTAGCCAATGAACGAGCATGATTGTGTTGCGATCATGCCATTATTTGCATCAAGGATTCTAGATTTTTTTTAAATAGAAAAGTGCAACATCCATTCATGGTTTGTGGACCGTGTCGAATTGGAATTGGGTTGAATTTTCTGGGCTTGAAATTTAAAAATACAACAAATTGATTAGGAGCTTGATAATTGTACATACAATTTTAAAGTAGCTAAAGTATTGAAAGGGACCAGAAGCTTTGTTAAAAGAATGTCTGTTAATTTTCTGATCATCTTGAAGTTATATAGGGTAGCAGAACTTTGCTGGAAACTCGACTACAGCGCTCTCTAATCTATCCAATTTGAACTTATACTGTATGCTAGGAATAAAGGAATAATTGAAGATTCCTTATTATTTATTGATTAACAATTTCTTATTAATTCACCATACTCCATATTAATTCAATTTAATAAGTTTATTAACTACCAATTAATTCCTTGTTGTTCAACTATTTTTAATGTTCATTACCTGAACCTTCATTCCATGTTCACATGACTGGGTTACCGAAAATCGTAACAATTATAACCAAAATTCCAATGTTTATTTGTGTTTGAATAAATTAGCAATAAAAAATGAACAGAATAGAATAATTAAACAATAATAGAAATAAATCTTTGGACAACTAGTACACTTTTTGTACTCTGGGCGCGCTGCTCGCGTGGGGTGGATACCCATTTTTTCTAATAAATTCACCAATCACCAACATCTAGTCATCTAGGTGGTCTTGTTGCAGCCATAGAAATTTGAGGTTATGTTTGATCTTTGCCCAGTTTAGAATACTGAATATAATCCAGTTTGTCGTTTTATTCCTGTTGGAGAAAATATTTAATTTTTTGACGTTAGTAGGTAGTTTCTATGATATTCATCTAGTCTCTATTGGTTAAAAAAAAATTATTGATTTTGTCTCAAATTGTAGATCAGAATGTTTCCTGCAATTGAGACTAATTCAATAATTTGTGAACCAATATTGACCAAGCTGTAGTCATTCTTCCATCCTACCAGAGAGTCTTCTTTGCTTGGACAGACTATAGCTTATTGTGACAAGATTATCTTCTTCTGTTTGAGTTGTGGGTATGGAATGGGTCCTTTTACGCATTGTATGCGTACATGCAGACCTGGTACCTGGTTTACAACTTGTGATATTCCCTCAGTAGGCTACAGCTGAAGATGCATTGGTAAAATGTGGAACCTGGTTCTGTAAGCTTTCATAATAAATTAGTTAAATTTGACAAAATCCTTGTTTTCTTATCATTGTGTAATATTTAATCAATAATGATTCAATCTATCAATTTGTCAAGGTAGCAAAATGTTAACTGTGTTGATAATCTCTTTGCTTCTTTCGATTATTTTATTAAAAGTTTGTTTTGTTATGTGTTGTAGAGAGAGCGTGCGTGGCGCATATAGTGTAGGCGGCTGATTGAGAGTCACCTGCGCTGCGCTGCAACCACCATGACCACGGACATATCGATGGTCCGCTGGGACCCCACCCTGCAACAGGAGCTGGTCGAAGACTATGAGTACGACGGCGGTAACTCGTCGTCGCGCCTGTTTGAGAGATCCAGGATTAAGGCGCTTGCCGGTGAGTTACCACTTGATAGTATAGAATAAATAGCTGAAATAGCATCTATAGTCCGTCCAAGCAAAGAAGACCCTCTGGCTAACTGAGAATATGACTCCAGCTCGGTTCAAAAATGATAGATTTGGTCTCATATTGTAGATCAGAATTTTTCAGACTAAATTGATAATTTTTGAATCAATATTGACCTAGCCGAAGTCATTTTCTCATCTTGCCAGAGGGTCTTCTTTGCTTGGACAGACTATACAAAATTCAGGCTAAATTGATGATTTTTGAACCAATATTGACCGAGCTGAAGTGGTTTTCTCATTTTGCCAGAGGGTCTTCTTTGCTTGGACAGACTACAATTTCAGACTAAATTGATAATTTTTGAACCAATATTGACCGAGCTGAAGTCATTTTCTCATCTTGTCAGTGGATATGATCCCTCAGCAGTGAATATAAAGATATATAAATAACTTTATATTCACTGTCATTAGTAACAGAGGCTCGCCACTCGTCACCTTCATTGGCGTCTTCTATAATAATTCTTATGATAATATAAGTCTTCTGAATAATTATTCAATTATTTCAAGATTAATTTTATATATAATCAAACAATGGTAATATATAGTCTGATCAAGCAAAGAAGATATTCTGGCAAGCTTGTTCGGTATTGGTTCAAACATGATAAATTTGGTCTTGAATTGTAGAAAACATTCTGCTCTATAATTTGAGTATAGATTTATAATTTTTCAAACAAAATTGGCAGCTGGAGTCATCTTCCATCTTGTCAGAATGTCTTCTTTGCTCGACCAGACTAGGCTTTGCACTTGTCTGCATACTGGGTATTTTCATAATAGATAACTTATCAGGCTAATTCCCTACATCAAAATGGCAATAGAAGTAACTCACAGGAATGCTTTGTTCCCGAGATAATAACGGAGAATTGTTCACTTTCCATGAAGTTTGTAAGTTAATAATAAACTGGGTGTTTGTAGAATAGATCAACAAACTTTTCAGGCTGATTCCCTTCACCAAAATAGTGAAATAAGTTTTATTGACATACCCACAAATGCTTTACTACAAAGATAACAATTAAATTTTTAAAAAATCTATTGATCCCTATTAGGTGTCCATCATTAGTGACAATGTATCAATGAATCAGGTAGATTACGAATCGTTCATATCTTCTCTATTGAGAATCGTAATCAATTTTATTTTGAAACATATGATAGGCCGCTACACTGAAATCACATTATGATGTGACAAATACTTTGGCGATAGAGATTGCCATTCTGCGGTCTGCTATTAAATAACCATATTTGTGATTAGGACTGGCCTTTTCCTGTGATAAGAGAGCCAGCTTTTATTTGCAGTATTTTATGAGTACAGTAACCGCTTGATAGCGAGAGAATTATCATCGCTAGAGGTATGTGCTGATGTTGGATGTAAAGTGTTTCCTGATTTTTGGAAGATTTTTCTCGATTTTAAGTGATTTTCTAGTTTTAGTGAATGTTGGGTTCTTGAAAAAATGTGCGATATGTGTTTCTTGATTGTTCTAAGTTTTTTCTCAATTTCAAATGTTGGTTTTTCAATTTTTCAAAGTATTTATCAATTAAAAGTGTTGAGTTTAGTCATTCATCGGAGTTTTTCTTCTGATTGATTTGTTTTTAAACGAAAATAAGAGATTAGAATGTTAGAGGTATAAGATAGTTGATCGCTATCTCAAATTTAGAAGTTTTTAATTTTGATAAGTTTTATTCTGTGTTATTTCAATGAAAAAGTGAGTATGTGTCTTATGTTATGTGTGAAAGGTCTTTTTAATTTCGAATTCATGTTTTTGTAAGTTTTTTCTTTCTGTGAAAGTTATGCTTTCGGGAGGAAATGAGTGATAATGTGTAGATGCTCTGTGTTTAGTGATTTTAATGTGTATGTGTTCACTGTTTTCCGATCTCTAGAAGTTTTTTTTGTCAATTTTTAATGTGATTTTTAGAAGTTTTCTTGTATGAAAGTTGTGCTTTGAGAGGAAATAAGTGATTATGTGAAGCATGGGAAGGGAAGAGGATTATTACGACACAGTTGTGGTTGAGTTGAGAGGTTAGTTATAGGCTAGTGTGTTGATATTGTAATAATTGTAATTCTATTCTCCCAAGGCCTTGACAATGTTGTTGAGATGGTTGTGGTTTATTCAATCAATCATCGGATTGTGATTTATTTAATCAATCATCAGATTGTGACTTGTTCAATCAACCATAATAATGTAGAAATTCGAAGTGAGGGGAGTTTGTTAAATTGAGAATTGAGAATTGTCAATTGGTATATTGAATCAAGTCGCTATGGAAAGATGGAAATAATTTTACTGTACTAATCCACGTCCACTCTGTATGACTAGTATAGGTTGCAACTGCTATGTCCATCTTAAGATTGGATTCCCTCTTCAAAAGATTGATGTAAACCTATTGCCTAGATGATGTTTTTGAATAATCAGATGAGACAACCGATAGCCTACTTTACATCAGCTGTTAGTAGTTGGTACAAGAGACAGACTAAATCACCCAAATTTTTTTGCGTCAACTAAGCATACTGTCATTTTCCCAAGTTTTTGATTATAATAGAATGTATAAGCTTCAACATAATTTCTCAACCTGACTAACAGCCCAGGGAATGTAATAAATGTATGATTGTACTAGCTATACATACTGTGATATTCATTTGATACAAGTCCTATATTGGTTATAATAGAATGTATAAGCCTCAATTAATTTCTCAACTTGTTAAAATAGTCCAGTCAATATAATGAATCAATAATAGTGAAGTACTAATATTCTCCTTTATTGTTGGTTACCAGACCAGTGTGAAGACAAATAGCGCAGTCAATATAATGAATCAATATTGTACTAATATTCTCTTTATTGTTTGTTCTCAGACGTCGCCCAGTCAATATTGAATTTATGATTGTACTGTGCCAATTTTCTCATTTATTGTTGGTTTCCAGACGAGTGTGAAAACAAAAAGCCCAGTCAATATAATGAAAGATTGATTGTACTAATATTCTCCTTATTGTTTGTTTTAAGACGTCGCCCAGTCAATATTGAATGTAAAATATTGCACAGTACCAATTTTCTCGTTTATTGTTGGTTTCCAGACGAATGTGAAGACAAAAAGCCCAGTCAATATAATGAATGATTGATTGTACTAATATTCTCTGTATTGTTTGTTTTTAGACGTCGCCCAGTCAATATTGAATGTAATGATTGTACTAATATTCTCATTTATTGTTGGTTTCAGACGAGTGTCAATATTGAACAAATATTGCACAGTACCAATTTTCTCATTTATTGTTGGTTTCCAGACGATGAAAACAAATATAATGAATTAATGATATGACAAATATTTTCCTTGTTGTTTGTTTCCAGACGAGCGTGAAAGCGTGCAGAAGAAGACCTTTCAGAAATGGGTGAACTCGCACCTGGTGCGTGTCAACTCGCGCATCGGCGACCTGTACGTGGACCTGCGCGATGGCAAAATGCTGCTGAAACTGTTGGAAGTGCTGTCGGGCGAACGCCTGCCGCGGCCCACCAAGGGCAAGATGCGTATTCACTGTTTGGAGAACGTGGACAAGGCGCTGCAGTTCCTGCGGGAGCAGCGTGTGCACTTGGAGAATATGGGTTCGCACGACATTGTGGATGGGAATCCGAGGTTGAGTTTGGGGCTGATATGGACGATTATTCTGCGGTTCCAGGTTGGTGTTGGTTTTATTGAAGGATTATTGATACTGTTGGATGAGTCATTTAAAGCGCCACGAAGTTAGATGGTTTGTGAATATTGTGTGAATTAAAAATATTTTTCAAAAAGGGTACTTTTTAAAGTTTTAAAACGAATGCAGTAGCCCTAAGAGGAAATAAGTATTCGTGAATGACTTATTAAGCTGAGATGATTGTTACATAGCTTCATAGAAAGTTGAGGAAGATTGGTAACCTTGAAATATAACATTTTTGAAAGCAATGGACGGACACTTTTGTTTTGATCGGAATGAAAGTTTTTAAAATACCATCACTTGAGACAGCTTCAATGTCCTGATATTTTAAATTAATTATCAAAGTACTTTATTGTTGGTGTCATCTTTATATCCATAGTAATGATTATCAAAGATTCAATAGTTTTAATTTCGACAATTCAAATAAGCTAGATAAAACTGATAGCTTTGTGAAATAGTAATTTAAAATAATGAACAGGTTACGGATACAGCTCTATATGCAGCTGTTATTCACCATTAATTGAATGCTTGTGGAAACCGACCAGAAATCTGTTCACAAGGTTGTAGGCTAGTTCATGGAAACTGCAAAATATGTTGAAAAGCTGAATTTAAGTGAATAATAGAATATTCAGTTTCACATTTGAATTTTATGTTTATCAAGAAGCAAATACATTACATGGAAACATATATTATAATTGGAGATTCAAAGAATTTAGATTAAGTATACCGATTTTCAACTACAAACTATTGTATTTGATAAGCAATCATCTACTCGTTTGGAATCTGTTGAATTCCTGAACTTTTATTGTCCCAATATTAGTTACTCTATTCATTTACGCATACATTATTATTTTTCAAATAAAATTTTCGTGAAATGATAGTAGAGCAAAGCTCTGGTGGTGTATAAGTCAACAGAATTTATCAATATTGTTCAGCGGAAGCTCTTATAATGTTCATCGTTAATTATCAATCAATCAATCAAATCTCTTCATTCAATACATATCAAAATTTACATGAGTGCGTCTCCTTTATAATTATTTTTTTTAACAAATAATAACTAGCTATAATAATATGAAAAAAGTATATTCTAGCATATTAACATTAGTCCAACTTATCATCAAAGGGTCAAGATTTTAAAAACTCGTCAAAATTGTATAATTTCAAATCAATCAAGTAGGTTTCCAGTACATTCTTAAACTTTGTAATATTTTATTCGTTCCTCATGCAAACAGGTAGTTTGATTCCATAGGTTGACTTGTATTTTTCTTTAAATATGCTCCTCAATAGTGAAGTTATTTCTACCAAAATAGGTCATAATGCCTAGGTAATCTGTCTTCGGTATTTTCTTGTGTAATTTTGTTGATATCAGTTTATTTGCTTTGTAAATCTTGTAACTGATTTTTCATGATTCTATTTGTTTTCGCCCACAGATCCAAGACATAACAATCGAAGAGACCGACAACAAGGAGACAAAATCGGCCAAAGACGCACTGCTGTTGTGGTGTCAAATGAAGACGGCCGGCTACCACAATGTCAACGTGCGCAACTTCACCACATCGTGGCGCGACGGTCTGGCGTTCAACGCCATCATTCACAAACACCGACCCGACCTGTTGCACTTTGACAAGCTGAGCAAGTCGAATGCCATGCACAATCTGAACACGGCGTTCACAGTGGCCGAGGATAAGCTGGGCTTGACTAAGCTGCTCGATCCTGAAGGTAAGATACTTAATATTATTAGCATTAGAGGATATGACAATATGATATATGCTATATGCATATTTGCTACATGACATAACCTCTATTTGGACTTTTATTATAAATTGGTTTAGGAACAGTTTTGGGCATTATGCCTGTTGTATTAACCTTTATATTTTTTATGATTGATTGAATAAATTGAATATGAATCAGCTTGGTTATCAGTATCAGTATTCACTTACAGTATTAGATCCCGTAGGACGTTTGTAAAGCTGGAAAGAAATCTCATTAGTTGGTCGAGCATATAGTCGTTTATGGACAATACTCTACCGCTATGTAGCCTACATTAGTAATCAATCACTGAACCAATATACTCTTGCAGACTGTCATGACAGAGCTGACATAGAATTTAAATGAATAGCTTCATGCAAAAGGGCAACAGTCTATTTTTCAAATTTAAAACATTTATGTTAGAATCTTAATTCAGTATTCTGTAGAACCGGCACTTGTAGGTACTTATATAGATTTCAACAAAAAGGGCATCAGTCATTTGAATTTTGATTTTACTTTGGTCTAATCCAAAATTTGATTTACAATGCCCTTTTTGCATGAAGTACGGTAATTACGGAGCTCTGTTGTACGTTATCTAACTCACTTCCAGAAGAGTGAAAAACAGAGCTCTCTGGAACTAAGAACTTCCAATCTTCCAATTTTATAAAAATTTCCGAATCTAGATTACACACATAACACCAAATCACGAATTTTTATGATTTTTGAACTATACCTCGATCATAATGACTTGAGACAAAGTAAACAAACCCACACGGGACTGCTACTGTTGCGATGACAAACCACAGCTACCCAAAGTTTTTTAAGACACAAATCCATCATGAACATACGCATTTCCAATGCTATGACGTTTCCATGCTACGTCGTTTATAGATTATAGTTTGTCGTGGCTAAGAGTGGGTTTTTCTGAATGCAAAACAGTCTGACGGTCGGCCGTAGTAGAACGGCTGTAGACAATCACAGCTCAAGAACAAGGCAAATGCTGTGATTGGCCACACTGTGGCCGATCGTCTGACTGTTTCGCATAAAGGAAAACATACCTTATATGTAGCCACGCGAAAAGTTTGTCTATTTTGTTTCAAATTATCGTGCATTGGGTATAGTACTGAACCATTTTATTCTTAGGTTTCAATTTAATTTGAAAAATGTTTTGTTTTTTCATTTAACATTTTTTCCAATTATTTTTCAAATTTTGTTTCAAGATGTATTCGTCGAACAGCCCGACGAAAAGTCGATCATCACCTATGTGGTCACCTACTACCACTACTTCAACAAAATGAAACAGGAAACCGTTCAGGGCAAGCGTATCGGCAAGGTGGTCGGCATCGCAATGGACAACGACCGTATGCAGAACGAGTACGAGCGACTGACCAGCGAGCTGCTGCGATGGATTGAGGCGACAATTGAGTCGCTCGGCGACCGCCGCTTCGCCAACAGTCTCACCGGTGTTCAACAGCAGTTGGGACAGTTCAACAACTATCGCACCGTTGAGAAGCCGCCCAAGTGAGTTGGATGTTTGATTATTTAGTGAATTATCTATTAATGATTTACTAATCACCATCACGATGATAATTACAGCACTGAAAAACTAGTCCAACTGTTTTTTCCGAATTCCGACGTATGAATGAACGAGTCGAACGAGCCGCCATGACAGTTTTCTGTGTGCTTTTGTGCTAGCTCTTGTGTTGAGGTTATGTTGGCTCCAGTTGATGTTTTCAGTTGTTTGAGGTTTTAATAAACCCTTCTCAGACTAGTATGACGAAAAAAAATGTACATAATTCGTGTGGGAAGGTTTACATACACATAACTATTTTCCAACTCGCCTAAACGGCTCGTTTGTGAACATAGATTATTTGTATGTAAAAACGCCTTTCCCACACTCATTATGTAATATACTATTATATAGTGAGTTGGTGAATAGATGAAGTTAACATTACAATTTTCTCTTCAAAGAACATACAAATCATTCTAAACTCCAATTTTAGTTCAAATTTATATTTGTTGAACCAATATTCACCGAGCAGGAGTCATATTTCCATCTTGTCAGAGTGTATTCTTTGTTTGGACAGACTATAATATAGTAAGGAAATATACTAAGATATATACAGAGGGAAGCCGTCCAAGTGAGTTGTATTGAATTGAATGTTTGTTTATTGAGTACAACTTGAGTAGTGTTGAGAAGCTCATGTTGAAAAAGCTTAGAGAAATAGCAAGTAGTACTACTAGAGAAGCCGTTCAACTTGGGCTTCTGTGTCTCACTAGATCACTCAATTGGCTGCTATAATCTGTCCAAGCAAAGAAGATATTCTGGCAAGATGGAAATATGACTCCTGCTTGGTCAATTTGGGTTCAAAAATATTGATTTGGTCTCAAATTGTAGATCAGAATGTTTTATCCAATTTGAGATCAAATTAGAAATTTTTGTAACAATATTGACCGAGCTGGAGTCATTTTCTCATCTTGCCAGAGGGTCTTCTTTGCTTGGACAGACTATAGCATAGTTTTCCTTGTTTCCTACCCTTATCAATCCAATTTTTCACAATTTTCATGCGTTTTCCTTTGCAGATTCGTGGAGAAAGGCAACCTGGAAGTGTTGCTGTTCACACTGCAGTCGAAGATGCGCGCCAACAACCAAAAGCCGTACACGCCACGCGAGGGCAAAATGATATCCGACATTAACAAGGCGTGGGAGCGGCTGGAGAAGGCCGAACACGAGCGCGAGCTGGCGCTCAGGGAGGAGCTGATCAGACAGGAGAAACTCGAACAGCTGGCGGCTAGGTTCAACCGCAAGGTGGGTCAACTGAAAAAACACGATATTGTCAAATCACAAAATTATCAAACAATCAAGATACTGAATTGAGACATCATTAGCAATGGTATAATAAGCAGTATTATACAGCAGTATTAATACTAAAGATCAAGCACCTTTGGTAGTAGCTTTAACCAAGACCTTCCCCGATTAGTGGTCATTAAAACGTTACAAAACGGCTGTCCAAACAGCAAACATAGTGATGAATGATTAACCAGTAGTTGAAATAACACGATAACTATTTAAATAATGTAGTCGTGAAATGTCATACTAGACTGAAATCGATATTAAGAAGCCAAAATCACGTATCATTGGAATTATTCAATCAACTACTCAGAATAGCCAGGAGCCTGCCAGTTACAATCTATGAGCAAAACCAACAGCGCCTTCTTTTAAATAACACATGATACTCTCAGATTTTTTTTCATCTACTTCAGTGAAGTACTATTTTAATTTAACCAGTGAACAATATATGATTTAGTTTATATTAAACCTAAACGTTTATACGTAGGCTACTCTATATCTATTTTGTTTTGTCCGTTCATATTAATATCCGAATATCAATATTTGTAACTTATATTCCTTTCAATAACATTTTGTTATCGTAATGTACATCCTAACGATATTACAAATTTGAGAATTAAATTTCGAACTGAGGGCTATTTAAAATAATTGATAAATAAAATGGAAATTTGACCATTCCAATAGCATTGTTTCCATGCACTGAAGAAATAAAAGCATTCTTGTGTATTCTGGGCGTTTCATAACCTTGCTGAGTATCCTGGCTAAGTCTATGATACTTTCTGTTCTCTTGGTACGTTGTCAACGGTATATTTTGTTAGTTCATTCATTCATTCAATATATATTTATATAACCAAATTGAAACAAATTCAAATGATTCGAGAAATAGAAAACAGGGTTATCACTTACTTTTTATCTCCCGAATTTTGGTGAAAGTTGATGTAGTCCGATTAATATTGCATCACTTTTCAAACACAATTCACGCTCCAGGATTTTCATTCAACACTTGAGTTAGTTTTTAAGAGAACTTATTGACTTTGTTCCAATACTTTTTGATTTACATCTAATGCTTTTTTTCTCTGAATTGCAGGCGAGCATGCGTGAAACATGGCTGAGTGAGAACCAGCGCCTGGTGTCGCAGGACAATTTCGGCTGCGATCTGGCCGCAGTGGAGGCGGCTGCCAAAAAGCACGAGGCCATTGAGACCGATATATTCGCCTATGAGGAGAGAGTGCAGGCCGTCGTCACTGTTAGCGAAGAGTTGGACGCTGAAAACTATCACGATGTGGATCGTATTAATGCCAGGTAAGGGCGGCAATTTCAAATTCATTTTCAAATTGAAAAATCGTTATTTATTAACACAGCCAATGCACAGATATTCTGTTCAAGCAGAGAAGGCTCTCTGGCTAGATAAGAAAATGACTCCAGTTTGGTTAATATTGGTTTAAAAATTATTGTTCTGGTCTCAAATTGTAGATCAGAATGTTTTATCCAATTTGAGATCAAATTAAAAATTTTTGTAACAATATTCGCCGAGTTGGAGTCATTTTCGTATCTTGCCAAAATGTCTTCTTAGCTTGCACAGACTGTCTCCTGTCTATCGAAAATCTGCTGTTTGAAGACGCTTTGAAATCAATTTGCTTTTAATATTGTGTTCTTAAGTGTATCATTATTGGGAACGAGAAATCTTGAATTTATCATATTATTGCTAATAAGGTTAATTCCCAAAAGAAGAAGTAAATCTTTATTTTTTATTATCACAATAACAAGGGAGACAGACAGACTAAAATTCTTTATTTCGAAAATTTCAAACAAATTAAATCATGTACTCATGTATTATAATACAAAATAGAATACTAATTATAAAACTCAAATTCAACCTAATAAATTGAAATATCAAGTAAGAAATGTGCATGTAATTGCCTAAGTTTCAGTGAAACCATGAGTTTTTTTTTAAGTTTTGAGCAAAAAAATATGAAAATGATCTGCATGGGCTAGTCTGCAGGCAATATTCCCAAAACTGTCTTCACTACTATATACAGCCAAATCAACCAATGTTACTTGAGGAGTTAAGAAAGAACATGCAAATTGCAATAGGTATAATCATAAGTAAACCTGTAAACCTTAATAACTTACCTGTATTTGAATGTAAACTGTACTTATTGATAGATAAAATGGAAAAATCAAACATCCTTTTTTAAATCTTTAAGAGTATAATTTTTCACAGTGAAAAATAATACGTTGATTTGATTTTTTCATTTTATCTATCAATTATTTCAAATAGTTCCTTAGTCATTAAAGTTTGAAGTTCAACTGTACTTATTGTGTTTTTTGCTGTTTTGTTCATTTTTGAATGAATTAAATTTATGTACTGTATTGTTAAATTCGATGTATTTTCTTCAGGAAAGACAACGTGCTCCGCCTGTGGAACTATCTGTTGGAGTTGTTGCGCGCTCGTCGCTTGCGTCTCGAGCTGTCTCTCCAGCTACAACAGAACTTCCAGGAGATGCTTTACATTCTGGACAGCATGGAAGAGCTGAAGATGCGTCTGTTGTCCGATGACTACGGCAAACATCTGATGGGCGTTGAAGATCTGCTGCAGAAGCATAAGCTGGTGGAGGCTGATATCAATGTGCTGGGCGAACGCGTTAAGGCGGTTGTGCACCAGTCGCAGCGTTTCTTGGATCAGGTGGGTGTGGTGTTCACACTGGCGCGGGTTTTTGTGGGGTGGTTTGTGGTATGGGGGAGTTCATACAGAGGCGGTGTTTTAGAGATTATTTGGATTGCGAGATATTCTTTGCCATGTGGCATTATTCCCGCTGTGAGAGGCTCATGTCAACCTGATAGTCGTGTCAGCTCAGCTATTGATGAGTATAGAATTCTGTGTAACAATAAATTGACCATGTTTTTGGTATTTTCATCAACATCTCCACCCAATTGAATAAGAAAATTCTCACAAATCCTCCTATTTCCTGTTCTTTCCTTGCTTTTTGGCATTATCTCTTCTGTGAGAAGCACATGTCAATCGGATAGTCTTGTCATGGATGAGCAATAAAAGCTTAGAATCCTCTATAACAATAAATTTATCATATTTTCGGCATTTTCAACAACATTTCTACCCAACTGAATGAGGAAACACGCATTTATCCTCCGGTTTTCAGTTTTATTCTATGCTATACCTATTCCATAGGTAAAGAATCAATACATTAATATTGAATATTACAATATTTTAATTTTCTAATCGTTTTCAGGAAACAACGGAAGGTTTCCGGCCGTGCGAGCCGACCGTGATCGTAGAACGCGTCCAACAGCTGGAGGATGCCTACGCCGAACTGGTCAAGTTGGCCGTGGAGCGTCGCGCCCGGCTGGAGGAATCGAGAAGGCTGTGGCAGTTCTACTGGGACATGGCCGACGAGGAGAACTGGATCAAGGAGAAGGAGCAGATTGTCAGCACCGGAGACATTGGGCATGATTTGACAACTATTAATCTGCTGTTGAGCAAGCATAAGGTGAGTGCAACAAACGGCATTGTGTGTTTTACTGAGGGTGCAACCCACAGAGTGCAACAAATGGAATTGGATTTTTCTGAGGGTGATGCCCACATGAGCTCGTAGGCTTGTGCGTGAGTAATGAGAAGAATGAGAAATTCAGATTTATCCACTCCATTTATGTAGATTACTAAATATAACGGCTTAAATCTTGTTTTTTTAATAAAAATTGAGAATACTTACACCGTTTGCTTGAATAAACTAAAAGATGAGAGATGATGACTGCTTTTGATGATTCACATCCACTATCAGATGGTACTTTTTTCAAATTCAAATCAAATTTATTTCCAAAATAATACATTCATTTCATGCAATATCTATAAATATACAAGATTCAGGAAAAACCCTGGTACTGACTGTGTTCGATCGTTCAACAATAATTCAAATAGTAGTTTACATCTATTTTGGACGGTCAGTTTTTCCATCCTCTCACAGTTTTCAACTATTACAGTCTGAACTGATGGTGGATGTGAAGCCTAAGGTAATAGGGGCCGACGGCTTATCGTCTCCTCCGAAATTTGATTCAATTGCTGTTCAGTGGAAAGTGGAGAGTAATTTGTGGAAAGTGAAGAGTAACTCGAAATGTAAGCGTTGAGTTTCCCATGTCACTAGTAAGTTGAATAGAGCCTTATTTGCATTGAGAATAATTTATTATTAATGTTCAGGAGCGAAAAGATAGTTCTTACAGTTTATCATGTTGATTTTTAATCGATTATGAGATATGGGATGGTTTTGCAGTTACAGTCTATCCAAGCAATGAAGACATTCTGGCAAGATGGGAAAATGACTTGAGCTCGGTCAAAAATTGTTTAAAAATTACCTGATTTGTGAACAAATTGTACAAAAAATTCTGATCTACAATTTGAGACAATATTTAAACCAATATTGACCGTGCTTGTGTGTCATTTGCCCCATCTTGCCACAATGTCTTCTTTGCTCGGACAGACTATTGTATGTGAATTTTTAATGTTTTTACGGTTGCTATGAAGCTTCATCACAGGTATGTTTGTCATTAGATGAGTGAATAAATGAATGATCTATTGGATTCTTGATTGTAATCCTGTTGTTCCTTTTTTGTCTGGCAGGCATTGGAAAGCGAAATAGCCAGCCACAAGCCGCAGCTGATGTCAGTGGTGGCAGTTGGTGAGGAGTTGGTGCGGCAACAGCACTTTGGTGCCGACCGCATTGAGGAGCGGCTGCAGGACACGCTGGGCATGTGGACGCATCTGCAGGACACGGCCGCCAACAGGCGAAAGCGGCTCGAGGAGGCGGTCGACTTCCACCAGGTGAGAAGTCGAATTACATTGGAATTCAGATCAATCAATCTTTATTCAAAACATACACTGTGGGTAGAAGGGAAGAGACTTGAGCAATGACGGAAGAAGGGAGCCTGAGGGAGTGGCCTCAGAAGGGCAGACAGTCATTGTTCTTGACAAAACGACATGTCAACATTATCGTTCCAAAAACAAAACTGAATACAGCTTTCGTCACCAAGTTTGGTGTTTGGCGAATGACTGTTATCAATTCTGAGCTCTGTCAGGACAGTCGGTGAGGTGTCTGCGAGAGTATATAGGAACAAGAGCATCACCAGCTATACTAATTCATAGATAGTACATGATAATTCTCATTCGCCAACTGCCTTACTTAGTGGCATCGGCTATTCCTGTGTTGACTTGTAAACAATAAATAACTTAATAAAATCATGTTTTTATACACATATATAGTGATAATATCATCTTGCTTGGGTCACACAACTAATATGAAAATCCCACTATGAACTGACATGTCTATGTGAATGTGTATCACTCAATGAACGCTCTGTATTTATATTAATAATATCTGATGAAAATTCAAGATACTACTAAACCATACATTCATTTAACAAAATCGAGATACCGATTTGGTTGCTACGCCATTATCAATCCTTGGTAAACTGCTAGATCTCCAGAACTGCTTATCTCTGATAGATTACCATTGATTGATAATTTTCTAGCCGATACCGGTATCTCGATTTTTGTAAATAAATGTGTGGTTTGCCAATATCTTGTCTTTCAAATAATATGGTCAACTACCACAATATCAACATCAAAACTACTTAACTTCACAAAAACTACTTAACAACTTCCACTTGAATAATAATATCAACGAGTTCATCAATAAAGTTGAAATTCATATAACTAATTGAATATAATTTTTTATCAATAGTTTGAGTAGGATGAAGACAAAAGCATAAATCTGTATTTATTAATATAAGTCTGTATTTATCTGCATAATCTGTATTTATTTATTTGCGTTTGTTTTGATGTAAACTTTGTCGCTTAAATAATAGTCCACCCTTATAATGTGACCGATTTTGTCGTTGTTTGCAGTTCTTCGCCGACGCCGACGACGTGGACATCTGGATGCTGGACACACTGCGCCTGGTGTCCAGCGAGGACGTGGGCCGTGATGAGGCCAACGTGCAGTCGCTGCTGAAGAAGCACAAGGACGCCACCGATGAGGTGAAGAACTATGCGGCCACCATTGAGGCGCTGCACCAGCAGGCCGGTGAGCTGGGCGAACAGGATAGACAGGTGAGTGATGGACGGATAGATGAAACAAAGGATCCTTGAAATAAGTTCATTTTCCCCACAACTAGTTTTGGACTAATTCTTGAGTGAAATTGAACAATAAATATTTCAACGGTACTTTGATTATTATTGATTTAATATACATTACTAGACTTAATTGATAAATTACTTATTTTTCCCCTCACTACATTACATGAGTGTTGTGGACAAAGGTGAGACATTATGAAGAAGTAAAAGGAAGAAGTAAAAAAGGAAATGAAGTGAGAGGAAGGAGGAGAAAAGAAGGAGAGAAAATAATCAATTCTCCTTCTAAGGGGAGGTTGTAATAAAAAACCGTCCAAAATTAATACGCAGTTGTACAGGAAGGAAACTCATTGACATGGGGTGCAAATATTTGATAATGCCGAAAATCGGGAGAAAATAACTATTTGCTCTCTGAAACTCACCTTTTTATTATTATTTTTATTTGATTTAAATTTAAAATTACGTAAACTAAGTTAAAATGCTCTCAATGTGTTGACTAGTTTAGAAATGGAATCAGCTTATTTCCAATATGGCGGTAATCCTTGAGCGTTGTAAATGTCTCGTATCAACGAGCTTCCTTTCTGTATCAATTTTGGACTCTGAATCACTGCTGCGAATCTTTACTGCGTATCAGAAATCCGCCATTTAAAAAGGGTTCAGTGGATGAGTGGATGATTCAGCATATTGGCTATTTCACCACTAGTTTTCAATCTAAAGTTCTCAATCAAAATAAAGTGAATGGTAACTAGTAACTATACATTAACGTCCCTTCTAACCCTCAAAAGAGTCATTCACGTTAATAATGTTATAAATGAAGTAACCAATAACATTGTTTCTCAGGTTAACGATGTATTTGGCATGGTCAATCTATTAACTTAATGAAATGTTGTACGTACGTGTTACCACTACAATAACGGTTATAAGAAGAGGAACAAACACTTTTTCAACTCATTTGTAGAATCTTGATTATTGTTGTTGTGCAACTCCATGATAAAACACAGTTTGAAATTGTCTATTACACCATAAATCAGTGGTTTGACAGCATCTTGTCTTTTCATTTAATATTCAATTTTTATTAATAATACTATGGTCTGGTCTTTCGCATTGCAGGCTCCCGAAGTGGTTGAACGTTTGGCGTCGATTGACAAACGCTACAAGGAGCTGATGGAGCTGGCCAAGCTGCGCAAACAACAGCTGTTGGACGCACTCTCCCTGTACAAGCTGTTCAGCGAGGCGGACGGAGTCGAACAATGGATCGGCGAGAAGGATCGCATGCTGCAGACTATGGTGCCTGTCAAGGTGGGTCTCCTAATTCATTTATTTATTTATTCGACAAATCACAATAGATGGCTAAGACGCAGACATTAAAGTCCAAATCGTCCATATTTATTCGAAGATACATCCAGATAATCAAATAAAAATGATTTTGGTGATGAAAAACAGGCATTATCCTTACTATTTATCTTCTGAATTTTGGTAATGCAGTTCAGTTCATTTCATTCATTTATTCATTGATATAATTACACAAATTATAATAATAATATTATTATACTATAACCAGGCAAGAAAAACTAGGCTGAGCCTGTACTATTTCAATTTTAGTGTCCATTTTTGATGTTATATGTTAGGGTATTCAGCGGCAGTTCGGACGTTTTAAGTTTAAGACTGACATTTTGAACTGTAGTCCGGGATTGTGGCAGTCCAAAAACAGTCTGCTAGTCGACAAGTCGATTGTTACGGCAGGGAGCAGTACAGGCAAAGATGGCTTATCTCTCTAGCTCCTTGGTCCCAGTAGGTCAAAATTTTTTCTATATGATCTTCTGAAATCACTTGAGTGAATACAAAAATAAACTACTCACATTGAAACCTAAAAGATCAAAATCTGTTCTAACGTCGCCCAAATTAACACAAAGAGATGAAGAATGTCGCCAAACTTGATGACGATACATGTTACAGTTTCAGAATGAAGAGATCGGCCATCTTTACCTGTACTGGGTTCTCAAGATCTTAAAATTGATTTTGAAACGCTATGATTAAACGAGTATTTTCGTATCAATATAATAAATTTTTTATAATCATGATTGAAACGTCGTGAATGAATCTGGTTCAAAAGTTCACCATTAATATATTGATTTTTTCCCTTGGTTTTGGCAATTGTGTGAGGTCTCCTATTCTTATGCTCTAAACTCATATTCACCATATTAGCTCTTATTATTCAGCTGTACTCAGAATAAAAATGATGTGTTTGTCGAATAAACCAAATTCTCACTATTTTGTAGGACATTGAGGACGTGGAAATAATGAAGCACCGCTACGACGGCTTCGACAAGGAGATGAACGCGAACGCCAGCAAAGTGGCCGTCGTCAATCAGCTGGCGCGCCAACTGTTGCACGTCGAGCATCCCAACTCGGCCGACATTGTCGCCAGACAGAACCATCTGAACCACGAGTGGGCCGAGCTGAGAGAGAAGGCCGAGGCTAAGCGGGAGGAGCTGAGCTCTGCGCACGGTCTGCAGACGTTTCACATTGAGTGTCGTGAAACGGTGTCGTGGATTGAGGATAAGAAGCGTATATTGCAGAGTACTGATAGGTGAGTGAGATGCTAAATTACAAGACATTGTCAATCCAAAGATTTATTAAAAATGAATACCGGTTTCAGTTACACCATTATCAATCTCTGGCAAACTTGGTTTGACAGTATCTTGTATATTCATTGAATATTGAAAACTACCACAATATCACCTTCACAAATACTCACTAATTAAGTGGGATGCCTTGATTGTGTGGAAGTTTTTAGGACCAAGTTATTGTATTGATGACTAGATACGTCCTTCAGAAAGGTAGAACTGTTGCAATAAAATCTTGAAGTTGAATTTTAACGATTCTCGGATGGCTATAATGTGGAAATAATTATTGACCGGGTAGATCCGATTGGTTTTCACTTGATTGATTGAGCTGACGTTCCGTCGTCATCACATGTCGCTTCAGTAGATATCTTTGGAATATAGATCTCTCTATGCTCTGAAGATATCTTTTATGATGGCGACAAAACGTCAAATTCGAATGTCTAGTCTGTCCAAGCAAAGAAGACCCTCTGGCAAGATGGGAGAATGACTCAAGCTCGGTCAATATTGGTTCAAAAATTATCAATTTGGTCTCAAATTGTAGGAAACAGTTTGATCCACTATTAAAACCACATTTATAATTCTAGAAGAAATATTGACCAAGCTGGAGTCATTTCCCATCTTGCCATAGGGTCTTCTTTGCTTGGACAGACTATGCGTGGTCAATGATTATTTTCAAAAATCTCAATATATTACTTATTCCAGCTTTCAATTTTCGTATAAAGTTGTATCGTAATATTCTTGGTGTGCTACGCACAGTTTGTAAACCCATGTAAGGAAGGAAACCCAAGTTCAATATCTTTGTGATTTTGTCAGTGAATGTTCTGATTTATCAAAAACTATTATTATTTATAAATTTTCATTATACATTCAAACTCTCTTATCACTAACTCATTCAAACTCTATAACTTGAGACAAAAACAAATTCCTACATTGAAACTCTTATCACGTAAATTCAAATAGAGTTATACAGTTGTATAATCGCAGTTAATCAGCTTGTAGATAAATAAAAAAAAAATGTGGATTTATGAAACATCACACTTTGACTGAAATTGTCCTTCTGTGCCCTCACTGAAATTTGTGCATTTTCATATGAAAAATAGGCTTTCTAATATTATTTATTGAACAAAACATTCCATTCTGACTGATACATTTGTTTTCGTTCCCGCAGTCTGGAAATGGACCTGACCGGCATCATGACTCTCCAACGTCGTCTCTCGGGCATGGAGCGCGACCTGGCGGCCATTCAGGCGAAACTCGACTCGTTGGAGGCGGAAGCGGACGCGATTGGTGGAGAACGGCCCGAGGAGGCGGCAGCCATTAGGGAGCGTATCACACAAATACAGGAGCAGTGGGAGATGTTGACGCAGATGCTGAAGGAGAGAGATAGCAAGCTGGAGGAGGCCGGCGATTTGCACAGGTTCTTGAGGGATTTGGACCACTTTCAGGTGAGAAATTATTATGTTTAGTATACAGTATACAAGGAAAATGTGTAAGATGACTTTTATTCCAGTCATTTTAGGACTTGGCCACCCAATGAGAGCAAATAAGCTCAAAATTGGCACTAACCACTATAATGCCATTCTGAATAAGAATTCAAAAGTTTACTACTGTATCGAGTGCTCTTATCGGAATCGCTTTGTATTACTTGATTTTTATAGATCACATGCATATCAAGAGTGGGATAATAGCGCTTAAATGAATAAAGAGGAAATGGAATTCATGCGATGAATCAGATTATTATTTTTATTTATTTTATCCCTTTAGGATTAAATCCCTAAAAGGATTACAATAATTCACTATGTAGAAATGGAACAGCAAAAATATGAATTCTCAAAACAATAATTTTGAAACATATTATCTAATTATTTACCATATATTCGATAGACATTTGAAGTGGGGAAGTGACCGTATTATGAAAGTGAGTAATAGTACTTGGGATTGTTATGAATAATATTTTATATATGTTAACTCAACTGTTGGAACTACAATTATTAAATATGTTCAAGTTATCTTATGACTTTTCTATAAGGAGTTCTAAAGAAGTTATATTTTATAACAATTTATAACCATGATGGGAAATTGTGATAATTATTATCCTATTATTACGCGAGTATCAGTCAATCTGCAATTAATTCCTTGTGTTTTAGGCGTGGTTGACCAAGACACAGAAGGACGTGGCGTCTGAAGACATCCCGACGTCGTTGGCCGACGCCGAGAAACTGCTGAATCAGCACCAGAGCATACGCGAGGAGATTGACAACTATCGCGACGACTACACCAAGATGATGGAGTACGGCCAGCGTATTACGGCCGAGCCCAGTACACAGGACGATCCGCAGTACATGTTCCTGAGGGAGCGGCTGAAGGCGCTGAGGGACGGCTGGGAGGATCTGCACCAGATGTGGGAGAACAGGCAGCAGTTGTTGTCGCAGTCGTTGAACTTGCAGATGTTTAATAGGTGCGTTGGAAATTTGATTATTTTTATTGAAAGTTCGAAGATTCTTTTCCTCGAACATTGAAGATTATTCGCAGGTTCTAACTTCTTTAACAGTGAATATGATTCAAACCGCATGAATATGATTCAATCGAAGCTTATCATATTGAATTATAAACGGTATTGTATATCTTTCTATTGTATCAAATTGAAACAACGGAACGGAACCGTATACACAGGTTTTCTGTTATGAAATGTGGGATTCTCAATTTGAACTGAAACAATCTAATTCAATGTTATGTGTAAGAGAGAATCTGCGAGTCCTAACTTCTCCTCAATGTAATAAAAGACAACAAATAAATCTATTTTAATTCGTTCTAGAAGCATTAAAATTTGTCTCATGATGATAGTTTCAAATACTTTCCAAAGTATAATTATTAATATTGCACAGCTAACTTGACATTGTATTTATACACATTAACTGCTACTTATGTACGTCTTCTTATCGCTCTCAATGTCTTTTCTGTTGGTCAAATTCTAATTAGAATAGCTAGGAAAGTTTCTTGTTGTTGTAATCTGGTTGTGTACAAGAGCTCATACATTGAGTTGTCTAGTTTCAGTGTTCCTGATTTATTGTATATTTACGCTTATGAATGTTTCAGGGAGTGTCATCATGATAAAATAATAGATACTTTTTATAACAATTGATGACATTTTGCTTTTATAGATTGACTGATTTCCAGTTGACTGGTAGACTCTAGTCAATCTATTTTTGGATTTGACTTACTGAAATACATGTAAAGCATATTATATCATTAAATCATAATGCCTTAAATCAACTTCTTGAGTTTAGAGTTGATGCAAATGAAACAGGCGGTCGGCTAATGTCTACAATAAGTAAAGATGAGATTTATCCATCATAGATCACTCAGTACAGTCTTGAAGCGGTCTATGAGAGCGAAACTGTTCAGCTGAGGTTGCTCTCGACGTGATATGCTTTCACAGACCGCTAGCTGACTGTCTTTACAGAGCTGAGCACTGATAACAATCATTCACTAACCGCTAGTCTTGTTGGATTCTGTTTCACCTTACACACAATAAATTCCTGTATTGTAATGAATTCTTACAATAATTATTCTCCCTTTTTCCCCCAGCAAACCCAACCATGAAGCCTGTGTTTTTTGTTCAGTACAGCATTGTTTTTGAAATTGTTTGTTATTTATTTTTGTGTTACCTGTGTTAATAAATTGAAATGTTTTGTTTGTTGAACAGAGATGCACGCCAAGCCGAAGTACTGCTGTCACAACAGGAGCACATTCTAAGCAAGGACGAGACGCCGACCAATCTGGAGCAAGCCGAGAATCTGATCAAGCGTCACGAGGCGTTCCTCACCACCATGGAGGCCAACGACGACAAAATCAACGCCGTCGTACAGTTTGCAGGCCGTCTTAACGATGAGAAACACTTTGCTGGTGAGTGTCGATGTACTGTGTTTAGTATTCTTTATAAGGAACAGACAAAATTTACCTTTATCTCTGTTGCTGCGATCGCTTCAACTATCAGTAATAATGAAAGAATAGAAAATTAAGACAATGGTTCAATAATGAAACTAGACCTTTTAATTTAATTGTTTTATGCTAAGAATCTTGTGTATATTCTTGTTGGGAAATTGTACTGTGAACACACATTGTAATGAGAAATGGTTGTGCTATCTTGTGGTCTGATATCCTCAACTATGAAATATTACGATACCAATAATGTTATTGGTAATTGTCTCTAGGTAATCATAGACTGTATAATCATAGTGTGGACATTGCCGGTGTCACTTTCGATTGGTCAGCTCGGTAAAATCCATTTTTTTGCCAAGTCTCAAGTGCCAAGATTTACATTGAAAAGACACGTGAATCATCTGTTAAGTTGAAGTGAAAATTTTCCTTTAACCTCAACTTCGCGTATACCGCTTTGCCAGAGCTATATGCTATCGCATTGAATAATTCAAAGTAATACTAGAAACGGGGAGAGACAATTTTTAATTTCGGAGAATTGATTTCCAATGTCATTCCTCTAGCTGAATTTTTGACAAATGAGCTGATTTTTTAAACCTTACTGTTCAATCTCAATAGAATTTGAAAGTTTGGCAAATCTATGGCGGTTGGCGGGAATTTTTTTATCTCAGCATACTATTATGAAACAATACTTTAAAACGATAACTATTTTTATCCACATTGAGAATGGGCTTAGCTCCCGAAACATGTATGTGTTTTTTATAATTTTAAAGTTTTCAAAAAAAAGGGTGTTTGATTTTTATTTATTTTTCTATTATGAAACATTTTACACCAATGGCCACACTAAGATTATACAGTCTCTATAGATAATACTTTTATCAATAATAGTATAAGTTTCAATGAATCCTTATTCCGTCATCATTTGCTCAACAGCATTCACTAA
Source organism: Sogatella furcifera (assembly GCA_017141385.1). Taxonomy (NCBI): domain Eukaryota; kingdom Metazoa; phylum Arthropoda; class Insecta; order Hemiptera; family Delphacidae; genus Sogatella; species Sogatella furcifera. The sequence goes on from CM029556.1 coordinate 27,409,887, forward strand.
CAATATCATTGCCATTTGACTTTTTTTTCAAAGAAATGACTCTTTCGACTGTATTTTTGCGTAGCTTTCTGTTGTATGTTACAGTGATCTTTTTTGATTATGATCTTTTTGATTCATTAGATGGTATCACTATTACAAAATGATTGTTCGCTATAATAAAATATTGTTCATAATTCTTGACTATGTATTGTTGATTCATTAATCTAGTTATGTTATCAATTACAGCCGACAAGGTGAACAAGAAAGCCGAAAACATAAACGACCGAAGAAACGTGAACCGCGAACGAGCTCTCCAACTCATGGAGAAGCTGAGAGACCAACTGCAACTGCACCAGTTCCTACAGGTATGTAAAATCACATGTTCCCAACCTTTTATTGGTATCTTTCATTGGTAAAACCCTATAAGGGTTCTAAAGCATTAATTTGAGTTGAAATTGCTACTGAATAACTGGCATTGTGATTCCATGTTGAATTCTGTCAGAAAATTTCAATTTTTAACTTGGTTTCTGCACGTCTCCACCTCTGTCTATAGACTAGGAAATCGTCCAGTAATGGTCTTACGATTGGAATTTATAATGACAAGTTAGTCTGTTTCTGCTCTGCAGCTCCTATTATTACATTAATGGAAAGAGTTGTTGAACTGTATAGTCTGCCCAAGCAAAGAAGACCCTCTGACAAGATGGGAAAATGACTAGTTGGGTCAATATTTGTTCAAGAATCTTCTTCTTTTAACAAGAGGAATGAATAGTAGATTTTAATATTAGTTTAAATCTTGAACCATCAGCTAGCTGAGATAAAACACGTTATAATAATTTATATCTCATACACATCATAATATAACGATATCTTGGTTTTATCGGAATCTAGTTTTTTTAAACAGTTATTTATGATGCGAACAACCTTAGTTTGTGATGAATCAGTATCGGATGTTGAATGAATAATTCATAGTTTTTTTTTCGTATAGGACTGCGAAGAGCTGGGCGAATGGGTGCAGGAGAAGAACATCACCGCACAGGATGAGACCTACCGCAGCGCCAAGACAGTGCACAGCAAGTGGACAAGGCATAAGGCGTTCGAGGCCGAGATCGCTTCCAACAAGGATCGTCTCGTCAGAGTGCAACAGGTCGGTTTCATTGATCAATTCTCAATCTATTGAATTACATAGTGTCATTGTGTATGTGTTTCAGGGTCAACCTAAAAAGTACCTAGTTGTTATCTTTCATCATCATCATCATCATCATCTCACTTATTACTCACCCTCAAGCCTATGAGCTCTCATGTGGACTTAACTCTCAGAAAAACAAAACAAAACATCCATTGTCAGATCGTACTGACAGTTCTATCGTTCACAGCTGATTGTCAAACGATCGGACTGCCGGTTTACAGCTGTTTTGGACTGCCGGTCTCCCCATCCACTTGACAGTTTTCACAGTCTGAAGAGGCTGATGTGGTCCCTAATACTGTATTTATTTTAAAACGGGTGCAGGTTAATGTATTCTGCCAGTTCTCTTTGAGAACAATCTAAAGTTATCAGTGTTTGATTAAAAAGTTTGTCGCTTTTTTGTGAATAAGAATTATCTCATATCTTCAATTAGTTGAAAAGTAAATAAAAATCAAACACCCTTTTTTTGAAAACTTTAAAATTATAAAAAACACAATGTTATGTGTTTTTTATAATTTTTTATAATTTTAAAGTTTTCAAAAAAAGGGTGTTTGATTTTTATTTACTTTTCAATTATTTTAAACAGCCCTAAGTTTTAAAGTTCTTTCTTCAATTAGTTATACGCTACAGATGATCCCATTTTCACTGACTCAATTCAATTCTGTTTACTCATATAGATGTCATTGGCATACATAAATTGGCAATAATGGAACTAATTGCAACAAAGATGTGAGGGAAAGCACTTCTTAAGCTCGTGAGGTAACGGAGTGAAAACTTCATAAATATGTTTGCTGAAGTTAGATCTAATTGTATTATTCTTTGTACTCGTAATTTCTTTTCTTAATTTTTTACCTTTTTTCTTGTTCTTTCAGAGCGGCGAGGAACTGATGAAAGAGAAGCCCGAACTGAAGGAGGTGATCGGACCCAAGGTGGGCGAACTCCAACAGCAGTTTGACAATTTGGAAACGGTCACCCGCGATAAGGGCGAACGCCTGTTCGACGCCAACCGCGAGGTGCTGCTGCATCAGACCTGTGACGACATCGACACCTGGATGAACGACCTTGAGAAACAGTTTGAGTCGCCCGACACCGGAAACGATCTGGCTTCGGTCAATATCCTGATGCAGAAACAACAGGTGGGTTTGAATCAAATTGTATTAATATAATTCAAAATGCATAGCATCAAACAAACATACGATACTCGAGAATTTCCCCCCACATAGACAAATCTGTGTGTGTTGGGCGAAATTACATGGCTTGTCAGACAAATTTTCAGTTTATTCCTTGCCATCATCACTGTAATTGATATCATGTGAATATGAGGTCAATATGACTGTTGTGTCAGCTCATCTAATGATGAGCATAACATCCTCTGTAACAAAAAATGATAATTTTTCAGGCATTTTGAACAACATTCCCACTAAATTGATTGAGAAAACATGCATCTGTCCATCATTTATATTGTGTTGTACAGTTGACTTTTGTAATCAGATATGTATGCAACAGACCTGACAAGCTCTGTTACAACAAAATAATCATGTTTTTGCCGTATTGATCAACATTCCCACTAATTTGATTGTCAAAACATGCATCAGTTCACCTTTTTACAGTTTCTTGCTTGCTAAATAGCATCAACATTGTCATTGATAATATGTGAATATGACTGTTGTGTCAGCTCATCTTGTTAGGTGCATAGCATGACTACCACAATATCACCTTGGCAACTACTCAAAAAATGTGAATATGAGCTCAATATAACTGATGTTGTAGCTCATCTATACTAATATTGTTTTTATAAATCAATCTGTGGTTGTTACGGGAAAAGATATATTTTGTTGAGAAATCTCTATTCGTTTGAGAATTAACTCTTGTGAGAATAATTGTTCCAACTGTCCCTTTTTTCTGTTTCGCAGATGATCGAAACCCAAATGGCGGTGAAGGCGAAACAGGTGACCGAACTCGAGGCGCAGACCGAGTACCTGGAGAAGACCGTTCCCGAGAAGATCGACGAAATCAAGGTGAAAAAGTCGCAGGTGGAGCAGCGTTTCGAACAGTTGAAAGCGCCGCTGCTGCAGCGTCAACGCGCGCTGGAAAAGAAGAAGGAGGCGTTCCAGTTTAGACGCGACGTGGAGGATGAGAAGCTGTGGATTGGGGAGAAGATGCCGTTGGCCACTAACACCGACTACGGCAACAGTTTGTTCAACGTGCATACGCTGAAGAAGAAGAATCAGGTGGGTGAAACTTTATCAAACATGTGTTTCCTTAATCTCAGGCCTACTTTTATCGCTGTTTTATTTTAAAATAATAATCATCAAAGTACCCTTTTTGAATTATTTTTCAATGCATGACATGTTTCAACTAATTATAGTCATTTTCGAATGAAAAAATGTTTATCAAACATCTATAGATCAAGATTTCATCTTCATCTTTTTTTATTCAGTGTGACGCACACATTTTGCAAATCTATGTGACACCAAATTCAATTTTATTGTAATTTTTGTTCTCTGTAATTATGCAGATAAAAATTTCTGATCTCTGATTAGTAATTTAACATCAAAACATCGATAGTGAATAATATGCTTTATCTCGTTTCATTCAATAACAATAAGAGATGTCTTACATAATTCGAATTTTATATGTCGTGGTCAAGTGGTAGAGTGGACATTACTGTCAAAACTTCGCCACGTCATTAAAATAAAGAAGTCATTCTATTCTATTAATTGTGGAAATACGTGAATGGAGATTTGGACTTTAAAAGCAATTTTTAATACAATTACTTATAATTAGTGTTTTTAGAGAGATTTTGGTGATTCCACAATCAATCAGATCTAAGATATACCATTACTAAAACGTTCTAACATATCACTTACTTATTCTTGAATGTCTTAAATCCTCTTAACACGGCAGATTTTTGATTCGCGACTGATACAAGACTTCTTCATATTGGAAATAAGCGGATTGTATTTCCTAATAATTGAAGGTCTTTTAAAAATTTAAACTTAGTTTAGGCATTTTCAAGCTCAATGAATAAAATATAATAATAAAACAAGTTTCAGAGAGCTAATATTTTTCTCCGACTTACGGCATTTTCAAATCTGCTAACCTCACTCCGTAAACCGAATTCAATGAGCTTCCTTTATATACGGTTGTGTATCAATTTTGGTCTTTTGTACCAGTATTGCGTATCAATCTTGGTCTTTTGTATCATTACTGCGTCTCAGAATTCCGTCATGTAGTGAAGCTTTAACTTTTGTTATTGAATTTGTTTTGTAATTAATCTTCGTGTCAGGTATTGGTTTTCAAATCGGTTCAGATTAATAAATCAGTTTTCAATTCTTGATTAGGTAATTGTTATTTTTGAAATAATTTCATCAATTTCGTTTTGTGTGTTTTCAGTCACTTGCAACCGAAATCGACAACCACGAGCCGCGCATCCACACCGTCTGCCACAACGGCCAGAAGCTGGTGGACGAAGGCCACGAGGACAGCCGCGAATTTAATGAGCTGATCGCCGACCTGCTGCAACGCTGGCAGCTGTTGAACGACGCCGTCAAGCATCGCAACGATCAGCTGGACCAGTCGGAGAAGGCGCAACAGGTGGGTGGATACTGTTGCATGGCCGGGTTGATACTGTGTCATGTCGTTTGATACACACTGTTACATCATGGAACCTGTTTCATAAATTAAACTTTAAACTTAAGGATATTTAAATTAATTGATATAGGCTATAAAATGAAAAATCAAATACCCTTTTTCAAAGAACACTTTAGAAGTATTATTTTTACAGTATTTATGTTTCGGGTCTTAGCCCATTCTCAATGTAATTAGAATAATACTCATGTTCCATAAATTTGAATGTGTAAAAATTGTTGATTATTTATGATTTCAATTTATGGCGGTTGATACTGTGTCAAGTAATTTTATACAGTTATACTATGAAAACTGTTCCATAAGTTTGAATGTGTAAAAACTTGATTATTAACGATTTTAATATGGCAACTGGCTTATGGTTTTTAAAAAATGGATTCGAAATACTGTATATACAGAGACTAATACTAGTATACACTAGAGACTGTGCAATTTTTTTTTTTATTGTTACAATTGCGAATTGATAATGGTCCTCTATATTAATTAAAACTTCAACTTTTACTTGAACTATTAGGTACTTTGATACCATTGAAAGTTATTCATTTATTCAAGAGATTACAATGAAGGGTAAAAACACAGACAATACAGTCCAAAACGTTCTTTTCCCAAATTTTGACGAATAAGTTCAAAAAATATAGGTTATGTTCACTTTTTTCTTGATCGCTATCACTATTCACATATTTTCACACTCAAAAATTAAAAACCATGATTTGGGATTTCGAATGTTCATTTAAATACCATTAATAGATATTGTAATATCAATTTTATTGCAATAATATGTTGTGTGTGTAAGAAATGAATGAATTTGTTTATTATGTTGTAGTACTTTTTCGACGCATGCGAAGCGGAGAGCTGGATGAGCGAACAGGAGCTGTACATGATGGTGGAGGACCGCGGCAAGGACGAGATCTCGGCGCAGAATCTGATGAAGAAGCACGAGGCGCTGGAGCGGGCCGTCGACGACTATGCCGACACCATTCGACAGCTGGGCGAGACGGCCAGGCATCTCACCTCGCAGCAGCATCCGCACAGCGACCTCATAGCTGTCAAACAGTCGCAGGTCGGTGGAGAAATGAAAATGAAAAAATGAAAAATGAAATTTATTCTTCTTTTGTACAACAAAAATCTTTAACACAATAAATTTTCTTAGAATTATACTGGCAACAATTTTACATAGGCGCTGCCAGTGTCATGAATTATAAGTACATGATTTGAATATTATATAGTTGCTATTTTGAACTTAAGCATAGTATACTGCGGCTATTGCGGTACAAAGTCATTCATATATACAAAAATGAAAAATTAATCAGAAATACAAATATACAAGTGAAGTATTACTAAATTTTGCAATATTGAAACAATAATCAAACTAAGTTGATTACATTTGAGCTGAGGAAAAAAGTATAAGTAGTAGCACATAAAATTTGGAAATTGACTGAAAAAACTAAAAAACCATTATAGCTGAGGTACCAATGTGATGAATTAATTCTTAGGATAGAATAAGGAAAAAATTTTCCTTAAGAATCTCGATTAAGAATGTTTTTATTGCCTTCAAACAAAATGAATTGCAATGGACCACGTCAGAATGTGTTTGTGTTATTAGGCTTCATATCAACCGTTCTAAATTCAAAATTGGTATTATAAGTGCGGTCTTAATTGTAGATAAAAGTGTTTCCTATGATTTGAGATCAAATTGATTATTTTTTAACCAATATTGACCGAGCTTGAGCCATTTTCCCATCTTACCAGAGGGTCATCTTTGCTTGAACAGACTAATAGCAGACGAAACAACCGAAATTTTTGGCTTCATCAGAAGATTACTTTTTTCAAGATACAGTTTATCAATATCAGCCCGCTGGCGCTAACCGGTCGTGTGTTCGAATCCCACCAGAGGCATGGTTGTTTGTTTATGCACCTCGCTCTCACACACTCCATTACCCACGCACAAGTAAAATTGAATACTTATGTGGGCATCATACGCAAAAAAAACAACTCCAGATTGATCTGTTGAATCATCTCTTGAAGGGTGTACATCAACTGTCAGCTCGACAACTGACAGTCAACAACAACAAATAAATAAATGAATTGTAACTGTAATCCAAACTGTAAATCTATAAATCCAACTGTAAGTGGATGGGGGAACCGGTGGTTCAAATCATCACTTCCAAATAGAAGTTAACTTGTTGACTACACACAGTATTACTACACATTGTAGTAATATGAGTTATTTACTACAACGTGAGTGGAAGTTAACTCCCATTTAAAAGTGATTTTAATCAAAATCCATAACCGTTGTAAACGAACTGTCATTGGATTTTGACTCAATGTTATTTCGATAATCTTCTTTGTTTTATTGTTTTGGTAACCAAACGATTACGGTGGTTCAATTTGTATTGATAGATTCCATTTTTCAACTCCAGGTTGACAAGCTGTACGCCGGCCTCAAGGATCTGTCAGGCGAGCGCCGCGCCAAACTGGACGAAGCGCTGCAACTGTTCATGCTGAATCGCGAAGTCAGCGATTTGGAGCAGTGGATTGCCGAGCGCGAGCTGGTGGCCGGCTCGCACGAACTGGGCCAGGACTACGATCACGTGACACTGTTGTGGGAGCGGTTCAAGGAGTTCCAGCGCGATACGGAGGCGACTGGCGGCGAGCGGGTGACGGGAGTTAATGGTATTGCCGATCAGCTGATTGCGGCCGGACACAGCGATTCGGCGCTTATTGCTGAGTGGAAGGTGAGAGAATAGAATCGTGAATTTATTGATTGTGAATCAAAATTTAGGTTTGATTAGGTGTGGTAGAATACATTCGTTATTGGTTGAGTTTAGGTTTGGTTGTTGTTCAAAGTTGAGTATAATTAGTATGTACAAGTAATGAGTTGGACTAAATGATAAATTTGAGCACAAAATGTTAATAGTATAGTGAGACTTGATGCAGCGTTGTCAATTCAGCCGATTATAAATGAAAATTGATTTATATTTTCCTAATACTCCTGACGAAATGGCAACGTCGATGGTTATGGTTACGGGGGGGAGGGGGGGGGGTAGAGAGGGCTTACTCTGTTGTTTCAGTTTCCATTGGACTATTTCCATGCGTTTAACTCTAGTGAAGGCAGAAAAAAGTTGATTTAAATGTGTATTTTGGCGTTAATTTATAAAGTGAATGATAATTCAATAAAGTGTGGAATTTTATGTGTAACTATGAAGCTCTCTTTACAGTGGAATTTTTGATACGTAGTGGTGGCACATTTGTTCAATATTGATACAGGAGAGAAACTCCTTTGATACGATATGACGTAAGTCGTTGCTAGAATAAAACATCAACCACATGTAAAGTGTGGTTAGCTTATTTGACAATGAGAGCAATTGGGTGAAAATTAACTATAATCTCTGAAACTTGATGTTTTATTATTTATTTTATTCTTCTATTAACTTTTTATTTAATTTTTTCATCAATTAGAATGCTCTGAGAATGTTTAATGTCTCAGTTGAGAGATGGAATTAGCTTATTTTCTATTGGCCGGCGATACATGCAACGCTGCAAATGTCTCGTGTCAAGGAGATTCCTTCCTATACGATAGCGTATCAATTGTGCATTCTTTCAGTTGTGCATTTCAAAAATCCATCGGTGTGTAGAGATGATTAAGTCTATCGATTTGTTATTACTGTATAAGATTATTGATATTCAACAGATTTAATTAGATTTTGCTAATAATTGACCAATTTCACGCTTCAACAATCAACTTGAGGTTATCTAATTTTTAACTCACTAATTCAATTTCTTTTTGGCAGGATTCGCTGAACGAGTCATGGCAAGACCTTCTGGAGTTGATTGAGACCCGTACCCAGATGTTAGTAGCATCCAGGGAACTGCACAAGTTCTTCCACGACTGCAAGGATGTGTTGGGCCGCATTTCGGAGAAGCAGCACGCCATGTCGGATGAGTTGGGCCGCGACGCCGGATCGGTCAGCACGCTGCAGCGCAAACATCAGAACTTTTTGCAAGATTTGCTCACATTGCAGTCGCAGGTAGGTGTTTGGTTTGCCTAGTCTTACTTAATAGAAATAAAATTCATATTAATAATTAATAAGTTACTAGTGATACCAAAAATCAAATGGTACATATTGAGTGTACAGAGAGGGAGAGAGAGAACATATCAAGTGTTACATATTGAACATGTATTATATTGTAGACTGAAGATACTCATCTAAAGATTAGTACACCCTCTCAGGCAATCAATTTTTTACAATGTTTTCTGAATTCATAAATCGGCAGCTCTAATTTCTGAAGAGAGATTGTTATAAATCTTGGTTTGTTGAAAAATATGGATATCACTTGTCTTGGAGACTGTTACTTGATTTGAAAGTAGAGTATATTATAATTATTGAGAAAAAATAACCCAAATTACTGCTCCTGCCTCATTTAGTTTTTCACTTTAAGAAATTATCCGGAACCAAATAATTATGAATTTTGAATAGTTGATTTTAGGCCAGTAAACACAAAACAATTCACAAGTTTCATTATAAAAATGTATTAAAAAAAAGAATAAGTTACCACGTTTTTTGAAGAATTGTTATAATAAGACGTTTTGGAAAATATTATTGTCTGTGTTTTATCCATTAAGTAATGTATTCTGTCAAATAAATGAATGAAATGAATTCATGAAAAAATGAATATTGTGATTCTGAAAATATAAATAAATGAATATTGTGATTCTGAAAATATAAATAAATGAATATTGTGATTCTGAAAATAACGTTTGAAAAAGTTTCTAGCTTTCAGAGAAAGTTTATTGCAGTGTATGAAAGTAGGCCTACTGCCTCACAGACTGAATTATTGAGTCTGACAAATGGTTTCATAGTTTCAAGTATTCTATTCTTACTCAAACCTACTGACTTGTCTTATAGTCTAATTTATAACTGACTAATGATTTCACAGTTTCAATAATTCTATTCTCACTCAATCCTACTGACTTGTCTTATAGTCCAATTCATAACTGACTAATGGTTTCACAGTTTCAATAATTCTATTCTTACTCAAACCTACTGATTTGTCTTATAGCCTACTCCATTACTGGGGTTTCCAGATGAATGAAATAAATGAACAACTCGTTGGCAATATTTCTAACGTTGTTTTCTCGTTCACAGGTGCAGCAGATTGAAGAAGAGTCGGCCAAACTGCAGGCGAGCTATGCGGGCGAGAAGGCCAAGGAGATAACGAACAGGGAGGGCGAGGTGGTGGCCGCATGGGCCGGACTGCAGGCCATGTGTGACGCCCGCAAACAGAAGCTGGCCGACACTGGCGATCTGTTCAAGTTCTTCAATATGGTGCGAACACTCATGTTGTGGATGGACGATGTCGTTAGGCAGATGAACACCTCTGAGAAGCCTAGGTGGGTTGGCTAGTAATTGAACATGTTTGGGATCGTGAATTCTAGTTTATAGGAAATGTTTTAGGAACTGGCAGTAAGTATGGCGGATGATTGTTGATAGTTTTGAATTAGAAAATAATTTTTAGAGTCATTCTTGAATTTGAAAATGACTGAGTAGTCGAATCATGTTATGCATAAATAAAAATAATTGAAAAATTCAAAATAATTAACTCCGTTAAATGTATGATCAAACTAATTTTACAGATGAAGCTGTCTCAGTAATTATCAAAAGCAAATGGTTTTAAAATTCAGTAACCCAATGTAACAGTGTGTAATTTATTTGTTAGTTTGTACTTGATTCGAATTATTCGTACTTGATTTATAATTCAAGTTTGTTAATTTTCTGTGTTTTTGTTTGAGCAGAGACGTGAGCGGAGTGGAACTGTTGATGAACAATCACCAGAGCCTGAAGGCAGAGATTGACGCCCGCGAGGACAACTTCACCGCCTGCATATCGCTCGGAAAAGAACTACTGTCCAGGAATCACTATGCTTCCAACGAAGTGAGTATCTAACTCATCAACTGCAATCTCAAGTAAAATCTTACTGTCAAATCACTATGAATCGCTGATTGGAAAAATGCAAAAACAACCCATGTACCAATTAATTGGACTTTGGTTGTTTCCACAATTGGCGATTACGTATGGATATGGATCGCTTTAGCGTTGTTTATCTTATGGGCCTTCAATTTCATACAAAAAGCCATTCAATTTAACACAGTACATAATAATATATAGAGAAATTTGTAGTTTAGATTGAATATTGGTGTTGTGGATCCTGTTCATAATGAAATGAATAAGAGTTGTCGCAATTCCACTTCAATTTTCAATAAAAAAATTAATTTACAGGAGCAAGCTAACGTATGCACTTGAACATCATCGAGTTATAGCTGATGATGTGTGAGCATGTTCCTTCAAATAAATTTTAAATTTTATTGAACATTGAAGTGGAATTAATCGATAATAACTCAAGTTTCTTTCATAAGAGGATAGATAAGAGTCAAAAGAAGACGGTTTGATGTTTATTGATACAAAACCTTCAATAATGGTCTATTAAATTTATTTTCAGATCAAAGAGAAGCTGGTGAGCTTAAGCAATCAAAACAACGCCCTGCTACACAGATGGGAGGAACGCTGGGAGAACCTGCAATTGAGTGAGTTGATATTTTAGTAAATTTTAAACCTCACATTTTTAGAGAACAATAATTGTTCTTCTCTTAAAATAGTTGTCTCCAAATTCTAAATCCATGTAGCCTAACTGTAATAATCTCCTCTTGAAATATTAGTTTCCAAATTTCAAATCAATATTATTATAATGATTTATTCTGATCATATACGCGTACTACTCACAATCTAATGAACACTACTTCTTCCTAAATTTATTGTTAAGCCTGATATATATCAAATTTGTTCTGATATTTTCAAAAGAAGCTGGTTGCCAAAAGTTGAGACGGTTGGCGATTGACGTTTATTCATGTTCAGCTCTATCAGGATAGTCTGAAAGCTGTTTGCAACAGCTAAACTGTTGCTGAGACTGCTTCCGACTCAGTATGTTTTCGCCGTCTGTTCTAACTGTGCTAAACATTTCCATTATCAATTTATTTTTTCTTGCTAGTAATTTGTGTTTTGTTTGATTTTTGTCTAGTTTTGGAAGTGTACCAGTTTGCCCGTGACGCGGCCGTGGCTGAGGCCTGGCTGGTGGCACAAGAACCCTATCTCATGAGTTCTGAACTTGGGGTGAGTCTTGTTTACGTCAAATTTAATCATAATTTCACTTCAATTTTATCATTATTATTGAAATTTCAACAATATTTGTCCAATGATTGTATGACTTATGCACGGTTTTTCCAAGTTGAGGGACCCTCAAGTTTACTTCATTTCCTATAATTATCATAGAAAATGTCAGCTGTTAATAAAAATTTGAGGGTCCCTCAACTTTGAGTGTGCTTGGAAAACCCCGGCATTAGTCCCACTAAGTTCACGGACTTGTAGGATGTAGATGTTACAGGAATTGTTTAGAATGATTGAAGACTTGATTTATGAAACTTGATATTTTAATTTGATATCATTGTTTGAAATAATCTATTTTTGACATTTGTTTCATTCTGTAGTGTGAAGTTATGATTTCGACTGTTTAAGCTCATCTGATGTTCATTCAAAATCTTGTTGAATAATTTTGTTTCTCACTTATAACGGCTACCGTACTTACTATTAATTACATTATTAGGTATTGTATTTTTCGTATAATCGTGTTGTTCAGTACTCAATTCTTTGATATTTCTCCAGCACACAATCGACGAAGTTGAAAACCTGATCAAAAAGCATGAGGCTTTTGAAAAATCAGCCACCGCCCAGGAAGAGAGGTTCTGCGCCCTGGAACGATTAACCACCGTGAGTAAATCGACAATTTCAACTTTTTTACTTTGCTATTTATGGTTTGGTGTGATGGAACTGTTTTTGGTTTTGTTTTTGATCTGATGGAACGGTATGTTTTTGGTTTTTGAAACCATAATTCACTATGTTATACCCTATAATTGTCTTGTCGCTCTATTTCACTCATTGGTAATCAGTCAAGTAGTTGTATCGTGTTATTCTTCAAGTAAGTTACAGTCTGTCCAAGCAAAGAAGACCCTCTGGCAAGATGGGACAATGACTCAAGCTCGGTCAATATTGGTTCAAAAATTATTAATTTGTTCTCAAATTGTAGGTAACAATTTGATCTACTGTTTTGACCACAGTTATAATTCTTGGACAAATATTGACCAAGCTGGAGTCATTTTCTCATCTTGCCAGAGGGTCTTCTTTGCTTGAACAGACTATAGCTCCTCACAATTCACTATGTTATCCTATTTTATTGTCGTTGTATCTCATTGATATTCAGTCAAGTTGTGGTATCATGTTATTCTTAGAGTGAATGCTATAGTGGTACATTAGAAAAAAATGCTGCTCATACATTTATTATTGTATTATTGCAGCCTATTATTGTATTCAACAGATGCCACGACTTAATTGGTCAAGTGGCCAATACCACTATTATGTTTTAAAGTTTATGGAAATCGAGAAAATTACTGCAAATCCCTTATTAAAAACGTTTTACTGTCATTTTTTTTTTGGTTTTGTTTTATTTTGCACGCATTTGTTTTGTTTATTGTAATTTTTCAAGGTATAGCTGACGCCAAAATTTAAGGCGGTTGGTGAATGATAGCTTCTAATAATCAGCTCTGTCAGGATTGTTGGCGAGCTGTCTGTCAGAGTACATAGAAACGAGAGCGACTCCAGCTATTCTAATTCGCTCTTGAAGACAGCTTCAGACTGTCCTGACAGAGCTGAGCTTTAATAGCAGTTATTCTCCAACCGCCTCTACTGTTGGCGTCTACTTTATAGTCAAATACTAATATTGTTGTTTATCTAGAGTAGATTTAGTATAATTTTTTTGTTGGAATGTTAACATTTTTCACTAATTTCTATATTTTTATCTAGCCAGTAGACTATTAATTGCACTTGTTTGGTCAAAATTTCAATAATTTTGTTTCGTTTGCTTGAATTGTGTTCAATTTTTTGTTCATCAATATTCTAACTGCTTGTTTTGTTTGATTCTAATTTTAGTTGTTAATTTTTGTTGCATGTAACAACACTAACCAATCAACACACACGAATTTTGGGGCTGTGGTGCATCTATTGGTTTAAAATTTTGATTCTGCTAACAAAAAAATATTTTGAAAACCAGTGTGAAAGAAAGTACGGTAGACATTTTTCGTTTCCAGCAATTTTCTATTGTACAGAGGGACTTGGTCACGTGGTGTCGGTGGAGAGTTTGGATTCAAAATATTTGGATGCATTGGATTGTGAAGGGTTTTTGATAAGAAATTATTGTGATGAAAGTGATGTCGGGAAGGTTGGGGGTTCAATGAAAGGTAGTAGTGAATATTTTGGAAAAGATGGAGGAGGTTCTATGAATGAAAATTATGGAGGTTCAATGAGAATGGATAGTAGTAGAGGGAAGGCGTTGGGGTTTGGGGAAAATCTTCTTAAAGATAGACAAGTTGGTTTGGATGGGAGTTGTGGTAGACTGAAAAATAAGGAATTAGGTTATGGTAAGTGGGTAAAAACTAATGATTTGAAGGGAAGTATCTATAGTTTTATTAAGGCTGAACAGGAACATACTCTACACACCTTATGGAGACCTGGAGGAAGGTATATGGGTTCGATTAAGGGCAAATCTTTAGTAAAAGGGGGAAAAATTGGAGCAAATTCGTTAAAAGATTGTAATTTCAAAGTAGATGGGAAGAAGAGCAGTTTACAAGGAAGAAAGTCATTGGTGGATAGGAAATTAATGTTTGAAGAGAAGTCATTATCAGGTGGGAATGTTGTCAAGGTGGGATCTATAGAAGGAGAATATTTGGGAGATGTACAAGGAAAAAGTGTTAGGATAAGATCTGATAGTTTGGGAAAAGTTGATGTTGTTTCAAGTAATGAAGGAATTGGGATTGTCAAGTTACGTCATAAACCAAATAGAAATTTGAAGAGTTTTGTTGATTCAGGATTAGGAAACAAAGGTGATGATGTTTTTGTGAGTGGAATAAATTTACAAAACTCAAAAGAAGTTAGATACAGGAGGAGACCCCAGAGTTGTATTACTTTTGATGAGGAAAATCTAAAGAATTTGAAGAGTGAGGGAGGATTTAGGCAAAGGCCAAAGAGTTTCATTGCCGACAACGATGAACTGTTGGTGAGGGCGATTATAAACGACTGCGATCGTCTGTATCGGCCCGTCAGACGCAACAGAGCGCGCACCGTTGCCGGTGAGCTTCCTCTGCGCAGGCGGGAGTCGGGGCCGTGCCGTGTGAGTCGTCCTCGCTCGTTTTTGTACGATGAGGACTGGCGCAGGAGTTTGACAATCGGTAGTTGCTCGGAGGATGGAGTAGGGGATGATGGGAGTGGTGGTGGGGGTAGTAGGAGAGGTGGTGGGGGTAAAGGTGGAGATGGTGGGGGTAAAGTTAGTGATGGCAGGGGTAAAAAGAATGGTGGAGGGGAAGATAGGAGTGATGGAGGGGATGTTAGGGGTGTAGAAGGGGGTACTGTACGAGGGGGTAAGGATAGAGGTGGTGGGGATAGAACAAGTGTTGGAGGGAGTGTTGTAAGAGGTAGAGGGGATGAAGGAAGTGTTAGAGGGAGTTTGGTAAGTAGTGGAGGGGATGAAGAAAGTTTAGAGGGGTATGATGAGGAGGGGGAGGGGGATAGTGTGTCATATAGTGGCAGTTTTACAACCACGGGCAGTACGAGTTCAATTTTGTCAGAAGTGTTTACGCCGGATAATGAGCGTGAGGTTTGTTGAAGAAATTATAATAATTTGAAGCTTTTTTCGGCTACAGCTTCAGGCTTATCTTAGCTTGTTTTAGTATCCTTATAAAAACGAACCAACTGAAAACTACTGTCAACATTTTTGGAGCTTTTCTTCTATTTTATGAATCTTAGTATTCTTACAGATAATTTTGTTGTATGGAAGAGGAAACTCAGCTTGAAAATTTTTTGAGCTTTTCTTATATAAATCTTGTGTAGGGTTTTCATCATTATCTAATCTTTTGCAGCATCAATGATCTTCTGCAAAGCTATGTTTTGGTCAATAACTTTGAAATCTATCCTGACTTGCATGTTTCTATTTAGTCTTCAATTTTGCATGCTTATTTTATTTCTTCGCTGTCCAGCATGATACATTGATTCTATCGGTTACATAGGAAATATATTTCATTGTTTCTTGTAGACCTAGGAATGAAATGTTGGGAAAATATGGATAATGTCATGGAATGTATAAGCTTCAGTTGTATAATGAAATGATAATTTTTTTACTCAATTTTCATGCAAGAAAATAAAGTATAAAAATTATGCTTATTTTATTTTTTATTAATTCATTATTCATTTCTTGTGACTGATGAGCTGTTCTCTCTCCACTTGAATTGTTAATGTATGAATACTTTGAGGTTAATATTTATTTATTCAAGTTGGTACTAATACAGCAACCAGTAATTCAAAACAGGCAGTTGTCCTAAAAGTCTTCAATTACTGGATTTTGAGATATACTTATTAATTTCATTTATGTACAAATATAAAATATTAGGAAAGGAAAAAGAGGCTATTGCCCAAAACTTCTTCTATTTCTAATTTAGTCACATAATAAATTGTCCAAATTTTTAGGTTATGTATGAAATTTTGTTTTACCCAAAGGTTTCCACTCGAAGAAAAGATAATTTGAAGTAACCGATCAAGAGACTATAGAGAGACTATTTAATAATATCCAATGGAGATTAGCTGTATATCCAATATTTTTGTAACTTATCAATTCTATGCTCCCAATTGTCTTGGTGATAATATTAATTCAGCTTCAATTTAATATTTGTGCTGTTACATTCACAATGATTTCAAACTCAACCAATACTAACAATCTTGATGTGCTTCTTGGGTAAATTTGAAAAAAAACCGTTTCCCACGAGCTTCTATGTTATTCTCTCCACCTTACATCCTCCTTCCACATTCTATACTGTTATTTAATTTAATTTTTTTTGTTCTGTTTTGCAGTTTGAATTGAAAGACCTGAAGAGAAGAAAAGAAGAGGAAGAGCGAAAACGACAAGAAGAACTGGCCGCCAAACAGGCATCGCCACCCACCTCGCCACACGATGGAGGCGGTGACAGGTAATTCATTCATTCATTCATTCATTCATTCATTCATTCATTCATTCATTCATTCATTCATTCATTCATCCATTCATTTATTCATTCATTCATTCATTCATTCATTCATTCATCCATTCATTCATTCATTCATTCATTACATTCATTACATTATAGAGTGTCCCTGAAAGAACTTTTCCCAGTAACACGACGGTATTCGTCGAGCAAAAACGAACAGAAAATGAAATAAAAGCTTGGCGAAATGTCGAATTCTCCTTAGTTTTCCTGCCATTTGCCATTCATTAAATACAGAGTGTTTTGAAATGTATATTGATTTAAGTAACATCGATTTATTCTTCGAGCAAAAACAAACAGAAAATGAAATAATAGCTTGGCAAAATGTCAAATTCTTCTTAGTTTTCCTGCCATTTGCCATTCATTAAATACAGAGTGTTTTGAAATGTATATTGATTTAAGTAACATCGATTTATTCTTCAAGCATAAACGAACAGAAAATGAAATAATGTCTTGGCAAAATGTCAAATTCTTCTTAGTTTTCCTGTCATTTGCCATTCATTAAATACAGAGTGTCTCGAAATGAATTGATTTCAGTAATATCGATGTATTCATCAAAAACGAACAAAAAATATAATATCTTGGCAAAATGTCAAATTCTCCTTAGTTTTCCTGTCATTTGCCATTTATTAAATACAGAGTGTCTCGAAATGAATTGATTTCAGTAACATCGATTTATTCTTCGAGCAAAAACGAACAGAAAATGAAATAATGTCTTGGCAAAATGTCAAGTTCTTCTCAGTTTTCCTGTCATTTGCCATTGCCATAGTACTTTTTCAACGATTTTTCATCCTATTCTTACTATGAATGATTATTTTCAAATGTAACTAAAATGAAAGAACTCAATGAAGCATTGATATCTTATTTAGATTATTTATTGTTACAATTGCGACTTGATAGCAAGTATTTTAAGCAAAGGTGATAATGAGTGAGTGACTGATGATGTTTACATGGTGAATGAAAGATTATGAAAGTTTACATTAAAATTTTCACTTTAAAAAAACACTTTGTTAGATGAAACACAGATCCGTTTGTTAGATTTCCAAGGCGATCAAACTTGGTTGGCTTTTGTCCAGTCCCCAAAACTGTAAATATATATATATATATATATATATATATATATATATATATATATATAAGTTGTGCTCTTAATTTCATTTTAACTTTTGTTCAGTCCCCAAAACTGTAACATATAAATTGTGTTCCTAATTTTATTTTTAAAATAATAATTTTCAAATTGTCTTCTAGGCCCGATGGTGATACTTCAGCTGAAGGTGAAGCAACCCTCAGTGAGAAGGAAGATAGCAGAAAAGGTATGTGTCAATTACGTTTATTATTGCTGCAAATTCATCCACTATCCATTGTTTCAGCTTTATTTCGACTCTCATTTTTCAAAGATTCATAACTCATACCATGCCTCACGAATTCCAGAAGGGGAAACCGATCTCACTAGTTGTCGAATATCTATAGATAAACTGAAAAAAACTTCAATAGATAACACTATCAGTTGATTTAATTCATATTTTAATTTGTGAATAATTAAGAAAGTTTATTTCCCATCATTTTTCAGTTGATACGTTTCTATACTTTGTATCAAGATACAGTAGCATACGTTCACTTAGCTAAGGCATTTGGACTTTGACTAACAATAAAATACCTTATTTCAAGTAGAGAAAGTGTGTATGATTTTCTGTGATGCTTGATGCAGTCTTATCAAAATTTTTGAGTTGATTGGATGTCATCCACTTCAAATATGGTAGTTAAATGCTAAAATGCTAAAATGACTGAAAATAATTGATTCCTTGTCTAAGTCCAAATGTCTTGACGAGCTGTATGTTCAATACTTTGTATCAGGCACGATTCATACATTTCTATGATTTCTATCAATAAAATAGATTCACTTTCATGTTGAATTCATAACTTTTTAATACATTACTTAGTTGATCGTTTCACATGTCATGTCATTCGTAGGAGGGTTATAACAGATAGAGTATGGGGGTTGATTTTAATGGTAGGAAAGAATTTGAAATTGTATTGGATCTATTAATAGGTAAATTTTAATCAGGATCAGGTTTTGCCATGCAATCTTGGTGATAGATCTTGATGTTTAAATGGTGATGAGTAAATAATACTAACATTGGTGACGTGTGATTCTTGCGTGATTGGTTTTTGTGTAGAGAGTGATTGGTAATTCGAATTGATCTTTTTGGAATTATTTGAAATTTGAGCATCAAAGCTCGAATTATAGTTATCTTTAGCATCAGAGTTTTTTTTTCTAATGTGATTGTGTTCATCTTCCTTTTCTGTCTGCAACTTGAATGTGTGTATAAGATATTCAATTTTCTCATTCTATTATTCTTATAATGTTGCTTCCAACATTTAAATCTGGGAAGTATATGTTTGTTACTAGTCACAACAATTTAATGGAGGAAAATCGAAAAGTATAAACTTTAATACTGTAGGAATCCATAACAGTTTCTATGTGAAATAAATAATGTTATTAATCGTACAGAATTTATTCTGTAACATGATGTATACAGAGGCTGCAAATCTAGGAAGGATTTCATAAAGTTTGAAATGTTCATTCGTGTATCATGGGTGTATTATAGCAGGCTTTATGTAATTTTAAACGCATTCATTGTGATTCATCAAATCAAAAGCATAATTCATCGGAAATAATCATAATCATTCATTTTTTTAAATAATTCAACATCATCAGCTTCCAATGTGGCTATGAAAATATGCGGCAATTGATCTACTATGAATGAGAGCTGTGAATAGAACAAGTGCCTTTGTGATTTATGAATGGGGTCTTCCACTTTGATGTAATGGTTTCATTTTGATAATAATCTAATTATTATTTTTCTTATTTAATCAAGTAAATAATTAATTATGAATCTTATTGATATGTTCAAGTAATAGTCTAAAAGTGAAATATTTACTAGCAGTTCCTAATGGAAAGCAGAATAGATTGATATAATTAATGCTTTTTAATAATAATTATATTCATTGAACCACATAATTCACTCAGTGATGAATGAAAAAACATGAATGAAAGTGAAACTACTTTTCAAGTTATATGTTCAACAGGAGTTCAAATTTTCTAAATTATAGAATTAAATGATTTATTCATTGATTTAGAAGCACAAAATTCATAATTTCAAGTTGAATATTACAGTTTAAAGCTAGTCACTGTCCAAGCGAAGAAGACAAACTGGGAAAATAAATCCAGCCCGATCAATATTTGTTCAAAAATTACAAATTTGGTTTCAAATTGTAGATCAAAATGTATAATACAATTTAAGACTTAATTTTTAAACCAATATTGACCGAACTGGAGTCATTTTCCCATCTTGCCAGAATGTCTTTTTTGTTTGGACAGACTACATATTATTTTCAATATTAACTTTCTACAATTCAATTTTATTTCCAAAATGATACCTCACTATACTATACAATATGTGTCGAGGTGAAGACTATATGTATATTAATTCTAATTTTGATAGATTTTTCACTCCAAAGCAAAAATGACAATCTAATAAAAAACAACCAAGTGGAAGACCCTAGCAAGTGTGTGTGCCACAGTGTCAGTGACAATCATGAGTTGTTTCGTGTTGCACTGTATCTCTCTCTCACTCTGTCTCTCTCTCTCTCCCATTTCGTTTTCTTTCTCTTTCTTTTAACTGTGTGTTTGTGTGTTGCAAGCGTCAATACGCAATATCCAACCTCCCACTCAGCTACCGCTCATTGTACCGGAAAAACCGGCGCCAGGTTGGTCTCTCTCTCTCTCTCTCTCTCTCTCTCTCTCTCTCTCTCTCTTCTAATTCTTCATTCTATCCTTTTTCGTCCTCTTTATTCCCTCTATTATATTTATCTTGGTCTCCCATCTTGTTTCCTTTACTTTTTTATCTAGGTTTCTTCTCCGTTTTCCCTTCAACCCGTTTCCACCTTTCCTGAATATTTTTCCTTTCAGAACTCTTTCTGTTATGATGGTTCTTATTATTTTAGAGTTTTTTTCATAAATAATCCTTTTAGTAGCCTATGGCGAATGTAGGCATCACCGTAGACTAATAATAATTGTTTTTTGTTTAATACTAAAAAAATGCTTTTTTTCAATTATTTTTGGACCATATTATCTATCTTGAAGTGTTCAAGTAAAAATCTCATTATTTACGTTGAAAATTGAATAAACTTATTGAACTCGACATCTTATTTTGGATCACATTTTAATTAAAAATTGGGAAATAAATGAAAAGAGCTTGTTTATTTTTCTTTCCTGTGTCATTACCGTTTATGAAATTTTGTGAACAAGTCAATTAAAATAAAGGAATAAGTATGTTGGGCATTACCATTATAAAGAGTTTATCACCATACCTACACTATACTATTCTCAATTCAATGCAAATTCATTCGCCGTAATAAACAGAATAAAACTAATGATTAATAATTGTAAATGCTGATATCAAGTAAAGCAAAATAATTAATCAATATTTTTATGTAGTCTACATAAAATTTATCTTCAGCAATTTGAAACTTTCTATTTTTATAATCTTATTTTTGAAAATTTTCATTCCCTCACCCCCATGTTTCTCTCTATATCCCCCACTCTCTGTTTTCAACCCTAAAACATGATTCCAACTCATTTTTAATCTGGATAGTTGTCTGGAAGTTTCTCAGAAATCTGTAGATGAGTGCTTGGCTAGCGAATGACGTCACTGTAAACAAGTTGCGCACAAGGCTTTCGTTTTGATGCTGACTCAGCTTCCATTACAACAGAAAGTAGCCACTTGTTGCAGAATATCAGCTGTTTGTGCAACAGGAACAGCAGATGAGTTGTGCAACAAGTTTCAGAGATTTGTTGTAATGGAAAAATGGCTGTCTACACGGCTAGAATCAATATTTTTCAGTGCTTTTCGTATTCTTAGCAGGGCTGAAAATATGTTGAAAAGAGTTCGTACACAATCAATATTGATCCAATAATCTTGCCTTAAACAGCTGGCTTGTAAAGTTTACACATTAGACATGCATAGCTCGGTTTGCTGCTCAGTATAATCTGTTCAAGCAAAGAAGACATTCTAACAAGATGGTGCAAAAGACTCCAGCTCGGTCAATTTTTGTTCAAAAATTACTAATTTAGTCTCAAATTTTAGAATTTATAATATTTGAACCAATATTCACTAAGCTGGAGTCATTTTCCCATCTTGCCAGAATGTCTTCTTTGCTTGCACAGACTATAATGCTCCTCATATATAGTCTGTCCAAGCAAAGATGGAAAAATAACTCAAGCTCGGTCAAAATCGGTTCAAAAATTATAAATTTAGTCTCAAATCGTAGGAAACAATTTGATCTACTAATAAGACCATATTTATCATTCTTAAACAAATATTGACTGAGCTGGAGTAATTTTTTCCTCTTGTCAGAATGTCTTCTTTGCTTGTATAGACTATAATGATCCTCATAAAACAGTGTATGTTTAGTGCGTTAGTTACACTCATTGTAAGCTGTATAATTCAAGGTTATTTCTGTGAATGAAATTCAGTGGAAGATTTGATTGTGTATGAACACTGTTTGAAGCTGTATTATTTAAAGTATGTTTGAAAAAGTGACTGATGGATTGTTATGCCTGTACAGTGTAAAGTTTTGAATAGATTTTGTTGAAATGAGTCGATTGCTGGAAATATGTTTGCTTTAGGGTTTATATGATGAAGAAAAGTAGTTAGTACAGAAATATAATATGAAATGACGTCAGTAATGTTGAATAGAAGGCTGAAGTAGAATTATATTTGGAAAAAATTAGAAAATTTAGTGAGCTTGCCTATTGAATAAATTTTTGAGATGATATTTAATCTCCAATCATTTTCATTATCATCTTCTGCTAAGTATCACTTTCATCAACATTCCCAATGTTATCTGACTTTGTATCAAGTTACAAAATCATCTCAAATATCATTACTGTATGTTCTTTGAAATTGATGTGCATAAACTGAGAAACTTTAAAACTTAGGGCTGTTTAAAATAATTGAAAAATAAATAAAAATCAAACACCCTTTTTTGAAAACTTTAAAATTATAAAAAACACATACATGTTTCGGGAACTAAGCCCATTCTCAATATGGATAAAAATTTTTATCCACATTGAGAATGGGCTTAGTTCCCGAAACATGTAATGTGTTTTTTATAATTTTAAAGTTTTCAAAAAAGGGTGTTTGATTTTTATTTATTTTTCAAACTGAGAAACGTATAATCTTTCTTGAAATGATAGAGAATAAATTATTAGAAGCGTTGGATTAAGTTGATATTATAACTCTTAAGTAGAAACAAAGTAGTATATGTTTTTAATAATGATTGAGTATTCAACTGTATTTTATGATTGAAAATTAATATATCATGCTGCTTCATTGAAACAATTTTCTCATTTCTGCAAGTATTCTTGTTAATGGTTTAAATTTAGATTATTCATTGAGATTTATTCGTAAGCTATTGTTCGATGTTATGAGTATTATAAGAGTATTTTATGAATATATATAATAAGTAAGGCAATAACATTTCCGGTGTTGAAGTAATTAATAGGTGAGTAGATATGTATTGAAAATTCTTTGAAATCTGTCAGTTCTGTAAAGTTTGCATGTTTTGCATTTGTTTTTTAATTTAAATTTTTTCTTCATTTTGATTACTATTTCCCCCATCATAATTTCAGTTTTAAAATGTATTGCAAATAGTTTTTTCATTAGCTTGTAGGTTTTATTTGAATGCATTTTGTTTTTTATTTACAGATTTTTCAAAAATCCTGTCATGTACTACCTGTGATCCATCCTTTTCCTGGAACCCGTCCTTTTAGTTTATCTGAAGATATCCTTGAACTTTTTAAAATATAATTGGAAATACTTTGGAATTAGTCAATTACTGTGATAAATAAAGTATTGTGATGATATGATGGGAGTAAATATAAAATTAATGACTGGAGATATATTTTTCTTGTGTATAGTTGTAGAGTTTGACTATTTGAATAAAATATGATTAATTATAGTCTGTCCAAGCAAAGAAGAGCCTCTTTCAAGATGAGAAAGTCACTCCAGCTCGGTCAATATTGGTTCAAAAATCATTGATATGGTCACAATCGAAGGAAACATTCTGATCAACAATTTGAGAGCAAATCAATATTTTTTGAACCAATAATGACCGAGATGGAGTATTTCCTCATCTTGCCAGAGGGTCTTCTTTGCTTGGACAGACTATATCAAATATTTTATTGAAAGTAGAATCCAATTTTAGATTGAACCTGTATGAGATAGAATCTTTAATCGTTTCCATGAATATATTTTTGTGCTTTACGCGTATAGTTGTCTAGTTGATTTTCAAATGAATAGAAATGAAGGTGTTTTTTTGTTGAAGATCTTACAATTTTTACCAAAACTTGATGATATTAACATGCTCAAAAGCATCTTCACTGCAGATGTAGACTATAGGATAAACTGATTTTTATTCAATTCGTAATGAGTTCCTAATTATCAACTTTTATATTAATTATTGTAGTATAATAATATTAGAATAACATTAAACATATTATGTTTCTACTCAATTCCCTTTTTCTCACCAATTATATCCCATCCCACCAAGTTCTAAACATTTACTATTATTATTATTTTATTTTCGAGAAATTTGTTTGATGATTGTTTTTCTTTCCAATTTTTTTCAAACTCCTTTTTTTGAATGATATATTTTTCTCATTTCTATCTCGTTTCGCATGTGCATTCCATTTATTTTGCATGCTTCGCATGTGTTTGCCACATTTTTTGTAGTGCATGTTGGCGAAAGAGAGAGTAAAGAAGAAACAAAGGCGAAAAAGGCAATTCCGTCTTCCTCCACTTCATCTAAAGCAACCAGGACTCTTCCTCCTCCATCTTCTACTTCGAAGGTTGCGTCTTCTGCTTCTAAAAGCGCTACCAGTAAGTTGGTGCTTAGATGCTTACTAAGTTTGTGCTTATTGAATTGCAAAATAGATTCGTTAATGTACAATATTATCTCTTGAACGGAACTATAGTCCGTCCAAGCTAAGAAGACATTCTGGCAGGATGGTAAAATGACTCTAGCTTGGTCAGTATTGGTTAAAAAATTATAAATTTGGTCTCAAATTGTAGAGCAAAATGTTTTCTACAATTTGAGACCAAATTTATGAATTTTGAACAAATATTGACCGAGCTTGAGTCATTTTTCCATCCTGCCAGAATGTCTTCTTTACTTGGACAGACTATCGGCCGCACTGCCAGTGGGTGTAGAAGTGGATAGGCAGGATGTATTCAGACGCCATCTTGAAATTCTTGAATATTACTAACAAAAAATAGTATGGCGTCATGCCATTCATATGATGTTTTACTATGGATGGATGTTGTATGTTCTATAGATAAGCCATCCACCCTCCATGCTATCCACCCTACACCCACCGACTGCAGCCTCAGCTTGAGGGTTGATCTACCTATAAAAAGCATTGGGCATGTTTTATTGAAACGGATCTTGTTTTTGGATGGGGTTGATTTATAAAGTGGGGTTTCAAATTAATATCAAATATAAAAGACTGGACGAAGTTTAAAGACATTAGCAGAGAAAATTAATTGTTGAAAAATTGAAAATGATAGTAAGTTGTCGACACATTTAAATAAGCAATTTAATTTTATTTTGCATTGTACAATATTGAAGTCCTTTCCCACATTAAAGATAACTTGAAACTTTATATCTTCTCCTATAAGCTGAGGAAAAGTTTATAAGCAAACATTTTCTAATAGGCTGGTCGTAATTATTACTTTTTTCAAATTTTTTAAAAGTGATTGCTACTATGTGTGCTTTGAAAATAATATTGTTTTTTATTTTGCTTCATGAAGCTATTTATTGTTTAAGCTTATATGCTTTCAACATTTTTTATTTACTTCGTTATCATGGTTATTTATTCATTAGGAAACTCAGCAAAAATATGTGATATTCGAATTCACTCCAAAATTATTGAACATTCACCAAGCTTCATAATTCTCTGTTATGATTTTCATTATATTTTTAGCTATTTTTTTAGTAGGAAACTCAGCAAAAATATGTGATATTTGAAGACACTCCAAAATTATTAAATATTCACCAAGCTTCATAATTCTCTGTTAAGATTTTCGTTATATTTTTAGCCTTCTCATCAAAATTAGAACTAAGTACCTTGACTCTTAATTTATCTTTCAATTTATATCAAATATTTCTCTATATTTACTATGATTTCTATTACAATCATCTTCAAACAATGTAGTTCATCACCATTGATTTGTAGTTTTTTTTCAATAATTTTTTTATTCTTATTATTTGATTGGTTGCATTTTAATGTTGAATTGTAATGCCTGCATGAGACATGACAATGTTGTTGTCGTTGCCTTTGTCTTATTTATGTTTTATGTACGGTATTGTACTGTAATGTTATTAGAGATATGTGACTGAAGTAGTTCACAGAATAGATCAATAGAATATCAATATAAATTAATTATATAATAAACATTGAACGCAAATCATAGTCTATTATTAAATTAATTATATAATTATTAACATTGAACGCAAATCATAGTCTGGTCGAGCAAAGAAGACATTCTGGCAAGATGGAAAAATGACTCCAGCTCGGACAATATTACTTGAAATATTGTAAATTTGGTCTTGAATTGTAGAAAACATTCTGCTCTACAATTCGAGACCAAATTATTTTCAAATATTTGAATAAATATTGACCGAGCTGAAGTAATTTTCCCATCTTGCCAGAATGTTTTATTTGCTTGAACATACTATGCACGTAAGGGTCTCCTCACGAATGAAGCCGTAAGCATATTGTTCAATTCTTTTTTTAAAATAATAATTACAATATCCATAATTTATTCACGACATTGAAATAACACCTCTTCTTCCCAATTTTTATTAGTTCACACTTGGAACTTAAATTATACACAAATATTGACATCTGAAAGTGGAAAATTATGAAACATAAATTTATAATTTGGAAGGTTTGTAACAAAAGCAAAAAGAAAAACATATCGATTAATTCGTTACATTTCAACCTTATCTCTACTGAACTACCTTTATTCACACATCTCTCTATAGTCTGTCCAAGCAAAGAAGACCGTCTGGCAAGATGAGAAAATGACTCCAGCTCGCTCAATATTGGTTAAAAAATTATTGATCTGGTCTAAATTGTAGAAAACATTCTGATCTACATTTTGAGAGCAAATTTATAATTATTAATCCAATATTGAGCGAGCTGGAGTCATTTTCACATCTTGCCAGATGGTCTTCTTTGCTTGGACAGTCAATACCCAGTCCGTACTTGCAACCGACCTTTTGCGCTGTATGTAGTTAGTGTTCGTACCAGCTTTGAGTGTGTGTACGTGTGTGTGTGCTAGTTGCTTCCTCATCGGCGCAACGCCAGAGCGCCAAAGACAAGGCGTCTGCGGGCGGTGCACGCAAAAAGGACAGATCGCGTTCCAAGTCGCCGTTCCGCAGTTTCCGGTGGAAGAAGTCGCCCGCGGGCGGCCAAAAGGGCGCAGCAGAGGCGCCCACTTCGGCCAGCGACGATGAGGCCAATCTGGAACGGGCGGCCAAAGGTTAAGCAATGCGCTTTTCGTTGTTTTCAGGGGTGTGGTGGAGGGCCCAATAGGATACGCGTATCGTGAGAATGATACAGTTTGTATAATTTCGAGGATACGTGTATCGTAAAATTGTTACAGTTTGTTTCATTTCGAGGATACACTTGTATCGTGCAATGGATACAGTGCTGAAGATACGACTTTATTTCATTTAAAAGATAGTTGTGTATAGTCTGTTCAAGCAAAGAAGACCCTCTGGCAAGATGGGAAAATGACTCCAGCTCGGTCAATATTGGTTCAAAATTTATTGATTTGGTCTCAAATTGTAGGAAACATTCTGATTCACAATTTGAGACCAAACCAATTTTCTTTGAACCAATATTGATCGAGCTGGAGTCATTTTCTTATCTTGCCAGAGGGTCTTCTTTGTTTGGACAAACTATATCATGCAAATTATATTTGTAAAGGTGAGTTTCCATTACTATAAAAGTCACTCGCGGGCACATTTACCCAAGATGCAATAGGAACACAGAGTTGTAAAAAGCAACGCACACTGGTCACCTCATTTTTTTATTCGCGTTGTTTCTTACAATTATTCAATTACTTGAGTGTGTCTATTGTATCTAGTGCCCGAACCATTTTGCTCTCAAATACCGCTTTCAGAATAATAAATGGTCATGAAAATCGAGCTGGATCTCAATTATTTAGTTTTTAGTTAGTCAATTAACTCGTTCTGAAACTTATTACAAACCACAAATTGAAACCCAGCAAAAATCCAAACAAAGCCAAAAATGTCCTCAAATGAAACTCAAAGATTTCTTACTTCAGTTTAGATAACATCAACATTACAATAAGGCATGCTATTACGTACCTTATGATTGAATTGATTATCACAACCCTTGTGATAACTAGCATTGGTGCATCCATTGTGTTGTCCTGTTTTGGAATTAGAATAATCCGCTTCTATTTTTAAAACTTTGCCAATATTATGTCTTAAAAGTTTGATTGATTACTCTCAAAGAACCTTGCTATCATAAGGTAAGTTCACAGGTACAATACCATCAATTTTTAAAATTGAATTTTACGTCATGCTTCTGGTAGAATTTGATATTCATCTGGTTCTTTTAGAAATTTGGTAGTTATCGACAAATTTCTCATAGTTTTTCATTTAGTTGTAGTAAGAGTAGTTATAGTGTTATCGAGTGTTTATCCGTTGAAAAGCATGTTTTCAGTGATAGAATCAGTTTTCAGTCGTATATTAGCCTATTAATAGTTTTGCTTGCTTCAATCGTCATGTCTTAGTATTAATTTAAGGTATGATATAAAATATTCTACTAGAATTCTTTTTTCACTTTCAATCATTTGAAAATTCATTGCATCATCATAAGCCTGCTCGTTGATTAAAAAACTTTCCACCAAAACTTTTGAAATACAATTATTAGTAATATTATTCTAGTCTCATCTATTATTACTACGCATTGATGATAAATACTAGTTGACTAAACTTGAGTAGAACTTTTCAAGACTACTGTAAATAGTTTCATCAGTTCTAGATAGAATACATTTATAGTCTGTCCAAGCAAAGAAGACCCTCTGGCAAGATGGGTAAATGACTCCAGCTTGGTCAATATTTGTTCAAAAATTACAAATGTGGTCTTGATAGTAGATCAAATTGTTTCCTACAATTTGAGACCAAATTTATAATTTTTGAACCAATATTGACCGAGTTGGAGTCATTCTCCCATCTTGCCAGAGGTTCGTTTTTGCTTGGACAGACTATATCAGTGATATATATATATGGCTGACGCCAAGAAGTTGGTGTTTTCGTCTGCTCCTTGTGCGCTTCAACACCTGATGTTGTCAATTAGAGATATGCCTAGATTATGTCTTAAAAATCAAAAGAGACAATAGCTTTTATTTAGCTATGCCTAGATGATGTTTTTGAAATCAAAAGAGACAATAAATGCTTCACCTCAGCAGTAAGTAGGTTACATCACATACAAGAGACAGACGAAACCGCCTAACTTTTTGGCGACAGCTTTATTAGTAACTTATGAGTACCTATTTTGTATGCTTTATACGTGTGCTCTGTTATAGTCTTTTCAAGCAAAGAAGACATTCTGGGAAGATGGGAAAATAACTCCAGATCGATCAATATTGGTTCAAAAATTATCAACTTTCTATCTCAAATTGTAGGTAACATTTTGAGAGCAAATTCACAATTTTTGAACCAATATTGACCGAGCTGGAGTCATTTTCCCATCTTGCCAGAATGTCTTCTTTGCTTGGACAGACTATAGTTTAAATATTTTTCTCTTACCCTGTGTTTTAGAGTATTTCAGTTTTTTTTTTAATGTTTTGTATTGAAATATTTCAGAACGTCCTAGTTCGGCAGCTGAAGATAACCAATTGGAAGGCACTTTGGTGAGGAAACATGAATGGGAAGCCACCACTAAGAAGGCTTCTAACAGGTAAATTATTCAATTTTCTTTCAAAATTATTTCATGCAATTGATACAGTTTTTTCTTCCCAGTGCCATGTTCGTCCCAGTGATATTTATTTATGTGCTTCTGTCCAAAAAGACTATATCTATATACTTGTACAGTAGGCTACATTTGAACTATTTTTTCTTCTCAAAACTCTCATTGTTGCTATGAGAGTAACATTGTGTAACTTGAGTGATATTTGAAAATAAATTGAATAGGAAATATACTTTGGCGTAGACAAACTCCTCTTGTTGATGCGACCTCTACTAGTTTTGTTTTCTGTCCATTTTAAATGATTTATTCAAAAATTTTACTGGCGTTTGGTTGTTTGTAGTTCGATTGAGTTCAATTATTGTTATATCACCGCGACAAAGTGGAAAAACGTTCAAATTATAGATTTTAGAATAAAGTCTCGAAGTTTGATAGTAGTAGCAAAGAGTCAAAGAGTAACCCCCTTGCAAAGAGTAATAAATAAAACTATTGTAAGTCAACTTTCGTAATGAGTTAAATGTTTGATTATTTATTTCAACGGAGTTGTTTGTCGTTGTCACAATCTGTCGCCATCCAGACTAATCACCATAAGTGTTAATGGGAGGGATGTCTTTAAAATTTCTCTCCAAGAAAGGACATTTTTATGACGAAACTTCGCTATTTTATGTTGATACAGTACAAATTCATAGTATCGTTAGCTTATTAAATCCCACATCTGAGTCATTTTATAAGTTCTCATCGTCTATCTTAGTTAACTCATGCAAACTGTGTAATTAGTCCGATTTTTTGTAACTAAATTCAGGTTAAAAAGCATTTAGGTTACATCTTAGTTAACTCATGCGAACTGTGTGATTAGTCAGATTTTTATTCTCATAACATAGGTTTTGAACCGATATACTGTATTTTGTAATAAACATGAATAAAGTGAATAATCTAATCCAATGTTTTCTTAGGTCGTGGGACCGCGTGTGGGTGGTGATCCGGGGCGGCGAGGTGGCCTCGTACAAGGACCAGAAGGCGGCCAAGGCGGCGCCCGAGGCGCTGTTCAAGGGTGAGGCGCCCCTCGACCTGACTGGCGGATCGGCTGAGGTGGCCACCAACTACACCAAGCGCAAACACGTGTTCCGACTCAAGCTGGCTGGCGGAGCTGAGTACCTCTTCCAGGTAATAAACTGTTTCGAAAAACTTTCTTTTAGAATCTAGATTTATTTGGATTTATTCTTTATTGATTCACAATAACATAGTTGTATTATGGTCTAATGAGACCCATTGAAAATTATACAATTCAACTGTACAATATGTTACAAATGAAGATAAGTAAGTTTAATCAAAACCGGGAATAAGAGTGAAATAATGCAGAACTTCTAAAAAAGTAGACTTCTAAATTATTTCACTATAATAAATTATAGTGAAATATTCATACAGAAATAGCAATTTAAATCTCAAAGCAAATAAATATACTGCCATAAAAATATATGGTGTGGAACTATATGATAGAATGAAACACAGTTTGAAATTATCAATAATTGAAACTGGTCCTGATAGATCAGATCTAAAGTTTCGACACCTTCAACCAGCATTATAGTCTGTCTAAGCAAAGAAGACCCTCTGGCAAGATGGGAGAATAACTCAAGCTCGGTCAATATTGTTTCAAAAATTATCAATGTGATCTCAAATTGTAGGAAACAATCTGATCTACTATTGACATCAAATTTATAATTATTGAACAAATATTTACCATTTTCACATCTTGCCAGAGGCTCTTCTTTGCTTGAACATTCAATTCACGGGAAAAGTAGTGAACGCCAGTGAGACCTATTTCCTATCAACGATCACTTGAGACGAAATAAACAAAATTTTGCGTTGGTGTGCGTGTAATTATAGATCTTCTTTAGTCCGACGGTGGACCGCATTCGAACAGCTGTAGACAAGGTAAGTCGGACGGTAGCCAATCATAGCTCAAGACAAGAGCTTTGAAGGCTACAGTTGTTCGACTGCGGCCGACCGTCTCATATAGAACCCATCCATTATACACGAACACACACGCAGAAAAATTGTTTATTGTCTCTAGTGTTGGTAAATTGGGTATAGTGGCTGATTCGGTACTAGGACCAGAC
Organism: Sogatella furcifera; assembly: GCA_017141385.1. NCBI lineage: Eukaryota > Metazoa > Arthropoda > Insecta > Hemiptera > Delphacidae > Sogatella > Sogatella furcifera. The sequence continues at coordinate 27,442,058 of CM029556.1, forward strand.
TAAATCCAGGAACAGCTTAGTCCAAAACTTGGTTGATAATATGTGTCCTAGATTTCCTATTCAGGTTCATCATATCGTTTTGCTTTTGTTGTCACCAGGCGAAAGATGACGACGAAATGCGACAGTGGGTGACAGCGCTGCAGTCGGCGTGCAGTCACAGTTCGTCGGCGGCAGGCGGCTCCAGGACGTCGCAGACCCTCCCCGCGCCCCACAAGGACGAACCCAAGCGGCGCTCCTTCTTCACACTCAAGAAAAAGTTAGTACACTTCAATTACAATCCAATTATATTGATAGTATTGTTGTGCTAACAATTCAACAAAGAACTCACATTATTTATCAATGTAAAACATTTTGTATTGGAATATCATGTATCAATTTTGATTTTTATATTAATTTCATTTATTCAAAAATATTCTAAACTTGATCTCATCCTGTCTACCAAATATCAACATTTCCAGTCAATTGGTTCTTGCAAAAGCTAAGGAAACGTAGAAAATCTATAGCAAGAAACAGATATTCAAAAATTCGTTCTTAGGCTGAGGCCGCACTGCCGGTGGGTGGATCGTGGAGGGTATTGTTCGGCCATGAATAGAAGAGCCTTTGGCAACATGGCTGCCATTCACTGCTGCCAGTAGTTGAAATGAAAATTGTCCCAACATAACCAGATTTAGGAAGAAATAGTACAGGCTTAGACGGGTTTTTGTGTCCTAGTTCATAATTATGTTATGATTTGTGCTATCATACGTCAATAATTGAACAAATAAATGAAAAAAAAATTTCATTCGTGAAATCAATATGATTATGGTTAGTGTGAAAACGGTAGGTTGACTGAATTGATTTCACCCTGAAAATATCAGTTCTGCGCATGAGTAGTTACACTCTCACTTCCCTCCGCCATCTTGCAGGAGGCTCTTCTGTTCTTGGCTCAACTATAATTGGTAAATCTAAAAATACACACCATCCATAGTAATACTTCTTATGAATGGTATGACGTCCATTTTTAAGAATTTCAAGATGGCGGCTGAACACTATCCAGACCATCTAGCCTATCCACCCACTACCGGCAGTGCGGCCTCAGCTTTAGTGCGCATCAAAAGGTCCAACCGAACATGCCTGCCAAATTCGAACGCAATCGGTTCTGTGGATTTCTAAATATGCTGATGAGTCAGACCAGAGATTTTTCTTAGGCCACTTCCCGTGTTTCGGATAGACACGTTAAGCCGTCGGTCCCGGCTGCCTAAAAGCAGTCGTCAAGTCATGTCAGAGGCCCTGAAATTGATCAGGAGCGACCTGAAAACTCTTGACACCAGACCTGAGCCAGCCAGGTTACACGAATATTATTATTATTAGTCAGTCATTCAGTGTTATTTCACTTTTATGATATTTTTATACTTACAATACTTATTTTTTCTTAGGGCTACTGATATTTATCAAAACTTTCAATTAATGAAGATCAAATTATCTTTTTAAAAGTACCCTTTTTTGATCTTCATTACTAAAAAGTCTTGATATAGATTACAATATAATATTGAATACATAGTAATTAATATCAACATAATTGAACGCCAGTAGCGCATTGAATTGACTTGATCCATTATAGCTGGCGCCAAAAATAAAGGCGGTTGGTGAATGACTGTTATCAATTCTCAGCTCTGTCAGGACAGTCCGAAGCTGTCTTTGAGAGCAAATTATTCACTATTGCTGGGGTAGCTCTCGTTTACACCTGCAGACAGCTCGCCGACAATCCTGACAGAGCTGAGATCAATGATAATGATCATTTGCTAACCGACTTGGTTTGTGGCGCCAGCCAGTTTCAGTTTTTAGATCTACCGGGGCATTGTCAAACTCTCATCAAATTCTAGATTTTAGGTTTACTGCTGACCCAAAAAATTAATGAGTTTCGTTTGCCTCTTGTACGTGATGTAACCTACTGACAGCCGTTGTGGAGCAACTATTGTCACTTGATTTAAAAAACATCATTTAGGCATAGCCAAATGACAACTCACATCAGCACAAGGTTCAGACGAAACCTTCTAACTTTTTGGCGTCAGCTATACGTGCTTCTTTACAAAGAATTAATTTTGTAAATGTCAATCTAATATTATTTTTTCTCATTTTTCAGCTAAATCCAACCGTGTGCTGAGTGAAGATAATAATGAATAAAGTGAATGAGTGCTACAGAATCGTAATAATATTAACAGCTTGTTGTCAAACAGGATTCGAACTTTTCATCGATAAATAAATCTTTCAAAAATAAAATGCTTGCACGATTTTCAGCCTGTTGCGCATTTTATATCGAAGCGGACCTTTGATCATTATCATTTAATTATAAAAACAAAACTAGATTGAAATAATAAATAGTTGAACGTGTTTATAACCGCTAATTATCATCAACTCTACTATTTAATATTCGATTCATTAGGTGCCGTTTCACTACAAAAACTGCCAATATTTATTCGGTTCGACAATTTTCTAGATTAAAATGTATAATTCATGCATTACTAATAATAATAATCTATACTTATTTCTGTTTGACTTAGCAATTCTATTGTATTACTATGTATGTAAGATGCCTTTCAGATAATACTATATCGTTATGTACAATTATATATGTTTTTTATCGTAATAATTATTATATAATCAGAGAAGAGAAATTGTTTATAGAAGAGGAGGAAAATCAATAATAATTTAGATATGTGGATGGAGAAGGTAGTATTGAAAGCTTAATGTAAAATTTATGATCTTATGACCTCTTCATGAGACAAATATTTATTAATAATTGACAAAGTATTGCCTGTAAGGTGGTAATTTGACATCTTTCATAATAGATTACCTTTTTGTGTAGAAGTCGACCATCTTCTTGTTCCATCCCACCAATTCTTCGATTTCAATTTTATTTTAAATTTATCTCAGTTTGTGAGAAAAATTTTAACGTAAAGTATTTTTATGTTTTGTGACGCGATCCATTCATCGCCTATTGTTTTATAATTTTTGAGAAAACACATTTTATTTGATGTCTCATGGAAATTAGTTATGTTTTCATTTTGAGTTCATCATTATTTTTGTTATCTGTTTTTCACGTTCTAAGATACGAAATCACTTTACTCTGTAATGTACCAACAGATTCAAAGTTGTTTCCGAGACTATTAATAGGTCTTGTAGAATGTTTGATCCTTCATATTTAATTTTTACTAAACAGGCTTGCTGTATTAATAAACACGCTTGTGTATAATTAGTATAATATTATATTATGATTGAAAATTTCAACTATTTTCGAAGTTTTGCATCTGTAATATTGTCAGATCTAGATTACTCAACTCTTAAAAGTGTATGATTATGAGTGGTGTTATAGTAATTCGTTCTCTCTTTCGATAGATGAAAATTGTATTGGAAAATGTTTGAAATTGAGTCAACAGCTTGGTACCGCTAATTTTAATATGAGTACCAACGAGTTCCACTGATCGCGTCCCTTTACTAGCAAATATGTTTTCAAAAAGAGAACCATATTAATATTAAAATTCGATGATCACTATTTGAAATTTCTATAAAGCCACGCGCTATACGTAACGATTGCTGTATTCTATTCGAATAATAGTCACAAATTCTAATAAATATTTCCAATAACTCACACTGATTACAGATCCATGAACTTATTCTTTGTAGATGAAATATCTGATAATTTTCATCAATTTTCAAAATTGTAATCTATTCAGTTGACTATTTATATTATTATCAGTTGACTAAAAGTTGAAAAAAGTCTATTTTCTAATAAGCATGATTGTACTATTCTAGTGAAGCCTCTTTTGCATTGAATGTAATTTAATGTATGTTGCTTGCTTTCAATATATTATTTTGACGTTGAATTTTCTAAAAAAATATTTATTAAAAATGCTTGATTATCATTATGTACTTTCATTTGTTTAACATGTGGTTGGATTTTGTCTATCTTATTGAATCAATCATATCTTCTTCCTTGAAGAAACATGTTTTGTATCTATTTTATTCTTAAGATTTATTTTTAAATTATTGCTTTCAACATTTACAAAATTGATTATGAGATATAAATATAGTGATATGTAAAAGAATAAATAGATGCTTATTATTTGATAAGCTATATGGTTTTATTATCATTTAATTTACTTGATCCATGATCAACAAGGATGATAGAAAAGGTATTGGAGAGAGAAACAAGAATAAGTCATTAGTTGGCAATTCGCACCCGTTCATATTTTAAAGTAAATGATTCTATACAGTAAATTGTCTAATGAGCACATCGTGCTTCTTTTTGGAGAAAAAAATATAAGTTGTCCAAATTCAACCAAAATCGCAGGAATGATAGTCCTTGACGAGAGGAACAAGAATATGTCATCAGTTTCCCGAAATTCGCACCCGTTCATGAGATATTGAATTTTAAAGTAAATGATTCTAGGGGATGTGAAATTCCAGTTTTCAAATGCCAATAACTCCTGAACGGATGCGAATTTTTCGAAAATTGATGCATATTCTTGTTCGTCTCTTCAAGCACTACAAGTATGCCAAATTTGAGCGAAATCTATTTTTTGAAAAATTTCGCTAAAAACCATGGACTATACATCGTGCTTCTTTTTGGAGAAAAAAATAAAAATCGTCCAATCTTGACCAAACTCGCAGGGATGATAGACCTTGGATAGAGGAACAATTAAATGTCATCAGTTGCCCGAAATTCGCACCCGTTCAGGAGATATACAATTTTAAAGTGTACAATTTTGCAACTTTTTGGTCAAAAAATAAAAGTTGTTCAAATCCAACCAAAATCGCAGGAATGATAGTCCTTGATGAGAGGAGCAAGAATATGTCATCAGTTTCCCGAAATTCGCACCCGTTCATGAGATATTGAATTTTAAAGTAAATGATTCTAGGGGATGTGAAATTCCAGTTTTCAAATGCCAATAACTCCTGAACGGATGCGAATTTTTCGAAAATTGATGCATATTCTTGTTCGTCTCTTCAAGCACTACAAGTATGCCAAATTTGAGCGAAATCTATTTTTTGAAAAATTTCGCTAAAAACCATGGACTATACATCGTGCTTCTTTTTGGAGAAAAAAATAAAAATCGTCCAATCTTGACCAAACTCGCAGGGATGATAGACCTTGGATAGAGGAACAATTAAATGTCATCAGTTGCCCGAAATTCGCACCCGTTCAGGAGATATACAATTTTAAAGTGTACAATTTTGCTACTTTTTGGTCAAAAAATAAAAGTTGTCCAAATTCAACCAAAATCGCAGGAATGATAGTCCTTGATGAGAGGAACAAGAATATGTCATCAGTTTCCCGAAATTCGCACCCGTTCATGAGATATTGAATTTTAAAGTAAATGATTCTAGGGGATGTGAAATTCCAGTTTTCAAATGCCAATAACTCCTGAACGGATGCGAATTTTTCGAAAATTGATGCATATTCTTGTTCGTCTCTTCAAGCACTACAAGTATGCCAAATTTGAGCGAAATCTATTTTTTGAAAAATTTCGCTAAAAACCATGGACTATACATCGTGCTTCTTTTTGGAGAAAAAAATAAAAATCGTCCAATCTTGACCAAACTCGCAGGGATGATAGACCTTGGATAGAGGAACAATTAAATGTCATCAGTTGCCCGAAATTCGCACCCGTTCAGGAGATATACAATTTTAAAGTGTACAATTTTGCAACTTTTTGGTCAAAAAATAAAAGTTGTTCAAATCCAACCAAAATCGCAGGAATGATAGTCCTTGATGAGAGGAGCAAGAATATGTCATCAGTTTCCCGAAATTCGCACCCGTTCATGAGATATTGAATTTTAAAGTAAATGATTCTAGGGGATGTGAAATTCCAGTTTTCAAATGCCAATAACTCCTGAACGGATGCGAATTTTTCGAAAATTGATGCATATTCTTGTTCGTCTCTTCAAGCACTACAAGTATGCCAAATTTGAGCGAAATCTATTTTTTGAAAAATTTCGCTAAAAACCATGGACTATACATCGTGCTTCTTTTTGGAGAAAAAAATAAAAATCGTCCAATCTTGACCAAACTCGCAGGGATGATAGACCTTGGATAGAGGAACAATTAAATGTCATCAGTTGCCCGAAATTCGCACCCGTTCAGGAGATATACAATTTTAAAGTGTACAATTTTGCAACTTTTTGGTCAAAAAATAAAAGTTGTTCAAATCCAACCAAAATCGCAGGAATGATAGTCCTTGATGAGAGGAGCAAGAATATGTCATCAGTTTCCCGAAATTCGCACCCGTTCATGAGATATTGAATTTTAAAGTAAATGATTCTAGGGGATGTGAAATTCCAGTTTTCAAATGCCAATAACTCCTGAACGGATGCCAAGTATGCCAAATTTGAGCGAAATCTATTTTTTGAAAAATTTCGCTAAAAACCATCGTGTGTCTTTTTGGATAAAAAAGAAAAATTGTCCAATCTTGACTAAACTTATATTTTCTTGTACTTATTTTGAAGTATTGTATACCGATCGTGAAGAAAATCTATTTTTCAACTAATTTTTTTAAACTATGAACAAGAAAATAATGCAATACGTCTCCAAAATTCGCTTTTTTGAAATTTTATCCATTTAAAATTCATAGATAAAAATAAAAATCAAATACCTTTTTTAAAATCATGAAGAATATTATTTTATCACAGTCATGTGTCGATGCTTTAGCTCATTCTCAATATGATTAATCAAAAAAAGTTTTTAAAAAGGGTAGGTATTTGATTTTTATTCTCATCTATCAATTTCAGAATAGCCCTGAGTATGAGTTTTGATCCATTTGAAATCATAATTGAAAGATTTCAATTCCCCAGAACACCGGTATCCTGTGCTAGGCGAATTATTGAACTTGAGATAACAAAATGTATTTTAAATTTGAACTTCACTTGTATTTTACACAATTAAACCAGATACTCACTTTGACATTGTTCCGCAGAAAGGATAAGGTTGATAAGAAGTTGAAAATTCCATAAAACAAGTTTAATTTACATGGATAAATCGAAAAAATAGCACAATACAAAACAAACTTAAATACAATACAGCCCAGCATTCTTTCCTAAGGCACTGTAGAACATTACCAGATTCCAAACAGGAAGATTTAATTTACTCTCCCAGTTTCATAAATTGTTATCATTAAATTAATATTAAAAATTGATCACATTTCTCAAAAATAATTATAAACAACAACAGCCTAATCTGAGTAATCAACCTCCATTTTCACTTTGCCAACTCAGCTAATAATAATAATCTTTATTGAGTAATTTTACATTTTATTCTTTTCTGTCATTTATCAAACATTGCAATAATTTAACACAATTTTGGTGAAATTGCATATTTACAGTCTAAAGGTAGGTTCCCATTAGAGTACAAAAAGGAAAACCCAAAACTGGCTCTCTTACAATTTTTACAAAGTTTAATATTATGTGGCAATTAACTCATATTTCCACATAATCATATTTGAATTAAGATTTTATTCTTCAGCTACTTAAATGTTTAGTCATTGAATTGAAATTAATAATAATCATTTATCAAACATTGCAATAATTCAACACAATTTTAGTAAAAAAAGCATATTAACAGTCTAAAGGTAGGCTCCCATTACTATACAAGTCGCAGACACATGAGGCGGACAAAACGCAATAGAAATACGTGATCGTTTCGAGCAACGCATATAAAAAATCAGCTGACCGCGAGAAACTACTTGCGACATGGACGTAGGGGAACCGATTTCCCCTTCCACTGTGAGTAGCATCAATAGAGGTTTGTACGATGCCAATTGGCGAGACAATTGTCTTCTGAAATGTACAGCTGATGTAAAGTATCTATTGTATCTTTTGATTTTAAAACCAGGCATGGCTAAATAAAAACTCTATTCAACAACATCAGCTGTCAATCTCAGAGGACAAATATTGTCTTGCCAATTGGCATCGTATGAATCAGGCATAATGGAATGACAAGTGAAGTGAAGTGCGCTCTATCGAATGCAAACTGGTAGTGGAAGAAATAAGTGAAGGACAGAACATTTGGCCTCTCTTTCTCAAGGTGTACTTTCCGAAACTATGAGCATAACGGCATAGCATACCTACAAGCTACTACACTATCATACGGGAATTGACTAGTTCTGGGGCGTTCACAACCAAACATGTATTACCAAGGAATTTTATTGGACAGTAGGATGACATGGCATCCTCACATTGATATAGTTGTGTCAAGCACAGAAGAGCCTTTGGCAACATGGCTGCCATTCACTGCTGTCAGTAGTCGAAATTAAAATTGTTCTAGTATAACAAAATTTAGGAAGAAATAGTACAGGCTCAGTTCATAATTATGTTGTTATGATTTGTGCAATCATATGTCAATAATCAAATTTATAAAAAAATACTTTCGTTCGTGAAATCAATACGATTAGTGTAGGTTGGCTGAAGTAATTTTACCTGAAATTCTAAGTTCTGTGCATACGTAGTTACACTCTTCCCTCCGCCATCTTGCAAGAGGCTCTTCTGTTCTTGGCACAACTATAGGATATGTAATAAAATTTCGTCTGGCATATTAATTTGTCATCAGGCAGGTCTCTAGGCTAAATGATAAAAAACTTTTGTTAAAAGCGTATCATGGCCTCATATTATTACATATTAGATATGCAATCATTGTGTGATTTGCAATCATTGCAATCATTTGCAATTTGTGTGATATGCAATCATTGTGCAATTCATCTCAATAAACTGAACAGAGTCTTCCAGATAAAAAAAACAAACAGGTGCATGGAGAGAGTAGATAGACTGGATTCTTGTAAGCCTTTGTTTAAAAAACTTGATCTCTTGACAGCTGAGAAGCGGTTTGTCCCAGTGGTAGAGAGCGCCTAATCGGTGAGATTAGATAAGCGACGTGCCTCTGCCACCACTGTTGTACTGGTGACCGGTTCCTCTGAATTCAATTTATGAGCCTCGAAAATCGCTTCCCGGTGGTTCGGAACCCACCTAAAGCAGTAGGTCCATTCATCTCTCATCATCATCATCCTTCCCATTGCCCACGCACAGGCCCAAGAGCCCATGTGGGCATCACCCTCAAAAAAAAAGAAAAATCCATCCTTGTATGTGTATGAAGTTACATTACACGTTAGAAAGAATAGTGACAATCAAAATCTTGATGTGCATGGATACAATAGAAGAAATCGAGCCGACTTTCATATGGTAAGCCACAATAGCCGATTATTCAAGCGAAAACCAGATGATATTGGTAGAAAATGTTATAAAAGGCTACTTCAAGGCCTTGAAAATAGTGACAATATAATGATTAAAAAAATAAATGAATAATAAAAAAGTACCTATCTGACAGAGCTTATTACAGCATACAAAAGTATCTTTCAGACTCATAAATTTAAGTCATGAATGAAAAAAAAAAGTTTTTTATTGTTATTGACCCCATTGACTTGTCTTATACTCTGTAACTGGAGTCTCCAAGAAGTTGAAAAAAATTACAAAAAACATCTAGATAACACAAACATCTATTTCGCTTCATAAGAACACGTAGGTATGCTGGGCTCTGGCATAGTTTTGAAGCATCCCTCTAGAGTGCATTGCTGTTTACAACTCCATGTTTCCATTGCATCCTCAGAACATGTACCATGCAACTTTTGTAAATAGTAATGGAAACAAGGCTTTTTAAGAGTATTCACTCTTCAATTTTGATCCAACCTATATACATATTCTATACCTCAGAACTGTTACACTTTTAACAATAACCTATACCTAACCTAACAACGGATACCTCAAATTGGTCCTCCGGGCCCGTATAGGCGTTTTCAGCAGTTCTGCCAACCGCCTCTGTTTTGAAAGCAGCTCAGCCTTTTCCCTTCGTTCCCCCTCCCTCTCTCCTTGCTGCACAACTTCCTCCTCATCGACGATCATGTCCATGTCGCGAGCCGCCCTCTCAAGCCAGCCGCGTCGCGACTGGTCGCGTTTCACGCGCTGCTCCAGTCGCTCAATGTCACGTGCCAGACGGATGCGCTCCTTAATGGCGGCCAGCAGCTCAGTTTCAACTGGGAGGTCGTCAATGTCTTTTTCTGTACATAACATAGAAAAGAATGAATTTTATTTATTTCAAATTCAGAATTTTATTTATTTCAGAATTTAATTCAATTAAAATATATTCTAGATTTATTTATTACATTTTCCCTATGAGTTCAATGAGCTATTTACTGATTGATGCTATACAGTGTACAGAAGACAGGTGGATAGACGGGAGGATTAGATTAGATTTCTTTATTCATTTAGATACAAACAAAATATTTATGCTTAGTTTCTAGATTACAAGAGTGATTATTAAATCTAATTATTCTATTATTTTTACAAGTTACACACTAATTTCGATATTTTACACTACATTTTTTACAGGTTATTCTATAATCTATTCAACGAGAGAGGTTACATATGAATGCAAAAATCATAAAACAATTATCCAAACAATATGCTACTTGCTTACAATCTTACTTGTTGTGCATTAGAATATCTAAATGAGAAGGAGAAATTTGGACATAAAAATGTCCATTCTTTTTTGAATGGAGAAGGAGAGAGTTGGAGAGAAAGATAATTTGAAAAAGGAGAATGAGGAAGAACTAGAAGAGAAATGGGATGGGGAAGTGGGAAGGAGAGTGGTGAAGAAAGGGGATAATAAAAGAGGCAGGAAAAGAACAAGAGGAAGAAAAATAAGAGAAGTAGAAAAAATACTGTGCTAGAAATACTAGAGGAGGAAAATTCAGACAACATGTATAAAAAAGAGATGAACAAGACGGAGAAGGAAAGAGGATAAAAAAATAGAACAGGAAATAAGAGATATAAGTTGAATGAGAGAAAGGAATAAGAGAGGAAGAATACCACAGTGATTTATCTGACGCAAAAAAGTTTGACTGACTTTTGTATGTGATGGCTACTAATCGTTTGGAGAAGGTTTTGAAGAATATTCTCATTGAAAGATGTCTGAATGATGCAAAAAAAGTTTTTGATACGGTACTAGCTTGAACAATTAATTTTGTGTTAGTTAATGAATAATTATTTAATTAATTTTATGTAACTGATTTTAATATTTTATGTTGACTACCATGTGATTTTAAAAAAATGTTGTTATGATACCATGTTGACATTGTTATGATACCAAGTGTATTTTTTGACAATAAATCATTTGATTTGATATGGAAAGAGATGTAGATACGAAATCATATATGATCATAGAACTATTAATACCGACCTTAGCCATCATCAAATGCAAATAGTAAAAGTTCTTGACTAAACCCACCACTACGATCCAGCGTCCGACACAGCTTCCTATAAGCGTCCAACTCATGCGGCTCCATGAACAGCACCGTCAACCCGCGCTGCTTGGCTCGGGCCGTGCGTCCACTCCTATGCACGTAGGCCTCAGCCGTGCGCGGCACTTGAAAGTGAGCCACATGCGCCACGCCGGCCACGTCCAGGCCACGCGCCGCCACGTCTGTCGCTAGCAGGACGGCGTCGGGACGCTCTTTGAATCTGGCAAAAAGGACAAAAATTGGTAAACCGATATAACGTGAGTATCCAAGAATTTATACTATGAAAGTAAGTGAAAGTATACTAGTAAGGAAGTATGTATAAAAGTAAGACCAATACTATTTTCTTTTAGGGCTACTGTATTCGTTATAAATTTAAATAATTGCAAAGTCCCTTTTTCTTTTAGAAACTTTCAAAAATACAGAAAAGGGTACTTTGATTGTAATTATTTAAAGTTTATAAAAGTAAGACCTAATAAAATTTCATTCTTTATACAGTAACTGGATTCAAATTTAAATTGTATTTATTACATTTGCTTGATTTTTATAATCAAATAGAAATAGAATTATTTATTTATTACTTGAGAGATAAAACAATGTTTCAGGAGGAATGTAAAGAGGCTAGTCAACAATTATTGAGATCATAGAGAAAATATGCTGAAAAACAAAAATGTTCAATAACCAAGGCCTATAAATCTATAGAATGATTAGAAAAGAGCGCCGCTTATAATACAGCAACTTAAGAGGTTAATTTTAATGAAAAATTGAAAACGAATACATTCTTGATTATTGTTAAGACTTCAATTTTTCCTTCCACCAACCTGTCCAAATTCTTCAACCTCTGCCGTTGCGGCATTCCGGCATGCAGTGGTAGCGGATTGCAGCCCAGCACAGTGAGCAGCGAAGTCAGGCGTTTAACACACAAGATACTGTTGCAGAAGACGAGGGTGCGCGCAGGGTTGCGCTTCAGAAACAGATACAGTTGCGCGTCCTTGTCTTCGGCCGATGCGCATTGCACCCGGGTTTCGGTCAGCGTTTGCGCAACTGCTTCGCGACGTGTTAGGTCTACCACCTGTCAAATACATAAAATAATGAAATAACTCGACAATAATGTCTGTAGTAATAATAGTAATTATAATTTCATAATAATTTCTGTATATATAGGCTTTTGTTGTTGTAAGCTAACCATAAGGGTAGGTTTTTCACGATTTTATTGTGGAATTTGTAAACTAAGTTTGTAAGCAAGGTAGGCCCTCTAGCAAGATGAGAAAATTACTCCAGCTTGGTCAATATTTTTTCAAGAATTATAAATGTAGTCTTAACAGTAGATCAAATTGTTTCCTACAATTTGAGATCAAATTGATAATTTTTGAACCAATATTGACCGAGCTTGAGTCATTCTCCCATATTGCCAGAGGGTCTTCTTTGCTTGGACAGACTATATAGGAACATTTTTTGGGCTTGAGAGTGTGAACGGTAGCAGTCGGCCATTTCTTGAACAGCAGAATTATGTCCCATTGATGCTCAGCTCTGTCGGGACAGTCGGCGAGCGATCTACGAGAGCATATCTAGTCGAGAGTAGCCTCAGCAAACCGTTTGCTATCGCAGACAGCTTTCCGACTGTCCTGCCAGAGCTGAGTATCAACAACAGTCAACATTAACAATCTGCACGAACAAATCACCTGCAAGGATAACCCTTCAAGGAGATCAGAGTTACTAATATAAAATAAATTATTATGAATTTACAATGAAAATAATAATTAGATAGTATAGTCTGTCCAAGCAAAGAAGACCCTCTGGCAAGATGGGTGAATGACTCAAGCTCGGTCAATATTGGTTCAAAAATTATCAATTTGATCTACTACTATATATATATATATATATATATATATATATATAGTAGTACTATACTATATATATATAGTATACTATATATGTGTACTATATATGTAGTACTATATATATACTATATATAGTAGTAGATCTACTACTATATATATATATATATATATATATATATATATATATATATATATATATATATATATATAATTCATTAAATGCCGATTTTTGTTACATCCTTAACCATTTGATATTTTTTGGTGATATCTCAAGTTTTTTTCTCTTAAAATGTTCTTCATGAACAGTTCTACGATATTTATACAGGAGAAATGTGCTCAAGACCCATAATAGATAAGTTCAGATTGTTTTAAAGATGAGAAAAATTTTATCACATGCAAAATCTCTCATTTTTCTCTTATTTTTCTACTATTAATACCACATTTATAATTATTGAACAAATATTGACCAAACTGGAGTCATTTTCCCATTTTGCCAGAGGGTCTTCTTTGCTTGCACAGACTATAATAGTATATTGAATAGAAAAGAAGATAAAAAATAACATGGAAAATTAATGAAATAGGAATGTCTTCATAAAAGTTTTGAACATACAGTGAATAAGTAATGAGATTGGAATAAAATAAGTATTCATTCTACTACAAAGTGGTTTTTTGATCTATGAGGAGCTGCTCTGTTTTAATATTCACTGGATTTTCAAGTGAAAAGTGTTTTTTTGTAAACTTTCATCATGTTTCATTCACCATGTAAACATCATCATTCACTCACTCATCATCACCTTTGCTTAAAATACTTGCTATCAAGTCGCAATTGTAACAATAAATAAATTTATCACCACCAATGCAATCAAAAGTTTTTTACAGAATGTAAACTGTTGGAATTACCTTGCTGGAGTGGGGAGGCATTTTGTGCTCCTCGAACACGTTGTCAACACTCATTATTAAAAAAGTCTATATATTTAGTAGAATATTAATTGAATAGTTTAGAAAAGTAGTAAACTTATCATATTGTGATAATAGTTCTATATGTTTATTAAATACCTCTGGACACGAGTTACATGACAGAGAAACAATGAAAAATTATGACAGATTGACAGTATTGATAATTTGCTCGAGAAACACGAAAGGCACGCCAGCAAGATAATTTAAACAGTTTGCTTTCTGTAATAGTACATTACGCCACAAGCCTGGGAAGGAAAAGTTTATGGTATGAGGATAGTTTCCCGGGCGAGGCTTGCCGAGCCTGGGAATAATTCCTAATACCGTAAAAAACTTCCTGGGCGAGTTGTGTATAATTGTTTTTGCTACACTTCGAATAAATATTATCAATCCAATTTCATGAATGAACAAAACAAATAGGATTAATGAAATCTAAGAACAGCTAAGACCAGATAACTTACTATACTAGCTTCGGCTGAGCTGAATCTGGAGTAAGCTGAACTGCTAAGTATTGGAAGTTTGCATCACAATTTTTTTGATTTAATCAAATGGATATTACTTAATAACTATCAGAATACTCGATTTCCTTAGTCCAGAAATGTTTAAGCTCATGATAGTTTTTGTACGATCATCCTAAATTGTACAATAGCAATACAAAGTTTCTTGTTTTTGACAAATTTCTGGCAGTTTCAAAGAAAATGATGGTCCATTGTAGTTGCATTTTCTCTCGCTAGATGGCGTCAGCTGTCCATGCTTGGAAAGTGATGGTCCTTGTATATGGAAAGGACCACTTTTCGCTCGAGGACAACAGCTGATTGATTATGTATGTAAATGACGACTTCCTAGTCTACATAGGGACTGGTAAGCAGCTTATTTCCGTGAAGTGTAGCGAAAAAAACTTTTGACTTCGTTGACGGTGATAAATACCAGTGAATATTAATTCATTCTACTTGAATTCTCAATTCTAGTAGATAGATGAATTATTTATCACCCCAACAAAGGTAATACTGGTGCAATTAGAATAATATAGATTCATTAATAATCGCACGAAATTGAAAAAAATTATTGATCAATTATAACAATGAATTGACATTTTACATAGAAGAAGAGTAATAGAAGAAGAAAAATAAACCGAGGAAGAAAACCAGAAAGCAGGAAACTAAGGAAAGGGTTTGAAAGGAGAACGAGAGGTGGAAAAGAGAAGAAGAAAACTATAAAAATACATTAAATACAATAAGCTAATTTGCCGTACCTTTGCCGATTTGGCTCCAACAAGCTCCACCAGCTTGTCTAGCTTGCCTTCCGTTTTGCCCTTCTTCTTTTTCTGCTTCTCAAGCTCTAAAAAAGTACAAAGTACAACGAATAAGCGGTAAAACTTGAGCTCAAACAACTTCAAACATAAAACTAACTTTAGTAAGCAAAACTTGGTCGAAAACAGTAAATAATGAAGAAGAGTGTTATCAACTATATCAATAAATGAATAATGAATAAGATATTCTCATTAAGATAATAGAGAAAATGAGATAAGAACACAATTTTTCAATAATGGATATTAAATAAGAAATTTTTATTTTTAATTGAGTGAAGTTGTAGAGGTTGAAATTCTGAAGAAAAAGTTGAATGGTGGTGATTGTGTAAATCTTACCCAAATATCAGAAATCGCGCTAAATGTAAGCTAGTGATTTTATTGTGGCTCCAAATTTTTAATGTTTATAATTATTTTCAAAGTTTTAGAATGATTATTCTAATGAATTTTCTACATTTATTCCTTCTGCAAACCATCAAAATTCAAAATTCTCTATGATGTTTTTTCTGAATGAAAATTGTGTGAAGTGAAAAGTGTGTGGAAAGAAACATAACCTGAATTTGGACATTTTAACCAAAATTGGTGAAGAAAAAGTTTTGAGCTAACGCCTGTTTTTTTCTCACCTTTCACTGTATCAATTTGATGAAATAAATAAATATGAAAATGAATAATAATTTTGGACATGTGTCTGTGGTCTCACCAATTAGTATTATTGTGCTGTCTTAAATAAATAAATAGAATCTTGAAGAAGCAACGTGAATATACTTGTTGTGCACTATTGAATTGCATTGAGTGGTTGCGTCTATTTTAAACCTGGAAGGGCGAAGTTAGGGCGCAGCCGGCCCTCTCTTACACTTCAACCTCAAATTCGTAATTGCAAACAACGAATTAATATTACGATAAACTATTCGTAATAGCAATAAAAATTTTTCTAGATGCTATCTTGTGTGTCTATTTTTTCTGTGGGTGATGCCCAAATATGAACTACACTTTTGCTCCCTGAAAATAAATTTTTCTTTCTCGAAGTATTCCCATCTCATTCTTTCAGACTATTTTGTATTCTTCTTTTTTTAAGAGTGGGTAGTAGTAGTCGTCAAACTGCCGAACGGCAAAATCAAGCCCCATAAGAACAATGCAATTTTTATCAATCTCTTGCAACAGATAGAGCCTTTATTTATGGACAGAATTTTACGTTCTTTATGTCATTGAAAAGAGAATTCAATTCTCCAGGGGCAAGACTTTTTACTTTTTCGATTTTTAGTTTAGTCCAATAATTAGAGTTCAATACTTTTTTTGTTAATTAATTATACAATAATTATTATTCAATTTATTATTAAAATAAACTTTAAATAAAAGAAGTGAAAAGCCTCGCCCCTGGAGAATTGAATTCTCTTTCCAATGACATAAAGAACGTGAGATTCTGTCCATAAATAAAGGCTCTATCTGTTCCAAGAGATTGATAAAAATTGCATTGTTCTTATGGGGCTTGATTTTGCCGTTCGGCAGTTTGCCGTCCACTCTTAATGTTGTTTTAGACACAGTTAACGACATAAAACACAGTTCACCACGATATAAAATAATCCTTGAGGTAGGTCTCTATAACAACAAGTCGCACAAGATGCAATGTGATCGCGTAGTTGTATGGAACAACGCAAATAAAAATCAGCTGACCAGTGTGCGTTACTCTATACAACTCTGTGTTTCTATTGCATATTGTGCCCAACTCGAGTGCGTCCGTGCTTTCTAGTAATGGAGATATACCCAACCCCAAAAGAGCATCTCTCTCTCTCGCTCTCAACAGCTACACCTGAATAAAAGCGGCAACCCTGTTGGGAGAGATGAGTGGTGGTATCAAGTTGTGACACGTCAGGGCAGCGAATTTAGAGCCGGGTAGCTCGAGCCACGTTCGGGAATTATACCTCAAGACTTAGCAACTCATATAGATCTTTCTTGAATTTGGAGGTACTTGAGCAATTTTTCAGTAGCCTACCACAGGTAGGTGAGTGATTGTACAGTCAGAGTTCTGAATTATGATAAAAATTCACATTTGTAGATAACCTTTAAAAAGGAATTTGTAGATGATCTCTTTTTATAGTATTGTTTAGCCTTAGCCTTTGACAAGAATAATCAAAATTTGTATTTGATTTAAAAAACCAATAAATACTCACTCTTTTTGACGTGTTTGGGCAGTTCGTGTACCATAGTGAGTGTGGCCGAGAAAATAAAATTCTGCCGTTGCTTGCAGGTGGTCTGATCGGTGTTCAGCAGCTCCAGAAGCGATCTCAACTCAGGAAAATGATTCACCTCTGTCATACGGTCGGCCTCATCAATTGCCAGAAACCTGCACAAGAACACCATTCAGATACGGTTCGGTTTTTTGCAGATGAGAAGTATTCACAAATAAACTATTGTCTTGTGTAATGAATAGATCTCATTTTTCAATGTTTTGTCCGATAGTAATATCTACTCTGACCATGATTGGGAAGGATGATGCTTGGTTACCTAATATTTATTAGGTAAATTTATGTTGTAATATTTATTATGACCCAATTAAATGTTGTAATATAATACTGTACAATAATTCAGACATTGAGCTGTAGCTCTCAGGCTGAGGCCGCACTGCAGGTGGGTAGAGCGTGGAGGGTGGAGGGTAGTTGGTAAATCTATAGAACATACACACCAACCACAGTAATACATCGTATGAATAGTATGTGTTCAGCCGCCATCTTGAAATTCTTAAATATGGACAACATAACCTCAAAAAACAGTATGACGTCATACCATTCATACGATGTATTACTTTGGATGGTGTGTATGTTCTATAGATTGACCAACTACCCTCCACCCTCCAAGCTCTACTCACCGGCAGTGCGGCCTCAGCCTTAGGTCACATTAAATTTTGGTGTTACTAAATAACAAAAGCTTGATGAAATAATGAATAATTAAAATATAAGACTCTACCTGATTATAAATCAACAAGAATACAGACTGTTTTTATTATTAGATAAATGTATAGAGACTTTATAATCAGTCTCTATCGATAATACTGATCATATAGTCTCTACTATAGATAAATCCATCTGTCATACAGATAAGCAAAATTCACCTGTATTCCATTATAACGAGATGTGGGGGTTTTCTGACTTATCATTTATTGAAATAGTTTTTGCAAACATAAGATCTACATCTACTGTTAGTTCAGACTGTGGCAGTCAAAAACTGTGAGTGGAAGGAGAAACCGTCAGTCCAAATCAGCTATAAACTTGCATTCTGATCAATGATATTTGAAGCTTATCAGCTGATTGTCAGCTGACCGTGAACAATCGAACTGTGTAGACCCCAAGGCCGATATTACCTTAGCTTCCTTTAATAGAAAGCCATGACCTTAAAACTGGCAACTATGTAGAGTAGGAAATTTGGTCACATTTAAAAGCATTGAAATTATTTTTAATAAATAATTGTCTATTATTAATCTTTCTTGCTAATCTCTATCACAATCTAGTACAAAAACACAAAAGGAATTCTATACGAAGAGTTTCATGAACTTATTCCATGGAAATTATTCTCAAAAGAGAGAAAAACCAAGTCAACATGCATGTTTCATGATTTGTACCTGTACTTAATGCTTTCATATAAAAAGACTGTGTCTACGGTGCGACGTTGCCATATTATTAGAGCAGTGCCTTCTATTAAAGGAAGCTATAGTACTGCACGATAATAGTTCTATGATCATATGGAAAGAGATGAAAATACGAAATCATATTTACATCTCTTTCCATATGATCAACTAACTGACAGTGGATGTGGACCCTTAAACCGTGACCTATTATAAATATTGCTGTATTCAAATAATCATTATTGAAGATGATTTCTAATAAATCGTGAGATAGAACAGTACCTGACACTGGTAACATTAACTTCGCCGGTCCTGACCAGGTCCCACAGTCGTCCCGGCGTGGCCACAACTATTTCGGGCTGTCGCCGCAAGAGGCGCTTCTGTTTGTCAACCGACATACCGCCCACCAAAACTGCTACCTGAAATGCAAAATAAAATCGTTGGAAAGAATTAAAATTTTTCAATTGAAATGAGATAAACTCCAATCAATCAATCATCATCATTTATTCGAATTATATTTTGGTAAACTCTGATAAAAATTGAAGTATTGTCGAGCAAATAAGACATCCCTTCAAAATGACTGCTTTTCAATGCTGCCAGCATTATTTTCATAGAATGAAAATATAGGAGGATTCAAAAAGAGCACCGGTTTCAAAATATCAAATTAGGATATCAATATTGTTCAAAATGCCAAAAATTGGACCATTTTATTGTTACAGAGTGTGCTATGCTCATAATTAGATAAGCTGACGCAACTGTCAGGTTGACATGTGCGTCTTACAGCAGTGATGATGCTACATGGCAAGGAATAAACTGGAAATAGGAGGAGAAAGCGTGTTTTCTTATTGAATTGGACAGGAATTTTATTTGACATGCCAAAAACATCATTTTATGGTTATACTAGCCGGCAGGCTCGCTTTCTCCGCCTAACCAGGGGGCTCCGCCCCCTGGACCCCCGACAGTATCAGCAGTGTCAGTGAGTCAAACAGGCTCGCTTCGCTAGCCTGCATAAGCTCTGTCAGTGTAAGTGCCAAATTTGAACGCATTCGCTTCAGTGGATTTGGCAAATTCCGTTCAGAAGGGATTCAAAATTCATTGAACACAGCATTTCTAGACCTAATCTGGACCTGTTCACCAAATTTCGACATTTTCTACCAATTTAATCTCGAAAAATCCAAGGAAAAACTCTGAAAATTCCGAAAAATAGTAAAACGCTAATATTGAGCGTACCCTTGGGAACTATATCGAACATAGTTTGAAACTTGATTCAATATCTTCCAAATTAGTTTATCTATAATCTCACTGAACCATTGAGTTTACAGTAAGGATTGGTCGTATCAAGGCGAAAGATATGCAACCCGCAATACATCTACAATTTTGAAAAACCTGATTACTGTCGTAATCTTGAACGGAATTCAAAAATATTTCAACACAACATTTCTAGACCTTATCTGAACCTACCTACCAAATATCAACATTTTCTGCCGATTGGTTCTCGAAAAAATTGAGAAAACGCTGGATAACTATAGAAAAACTTGAATATTTGGCGTATCCTTGAAAAGTTTTCAAAATCCTTTCTTAGCGCGCGTCTAAACGTCCAACTGAACATGCCTGACAAATTTGAACGCATACGCTTCAGTGGATTTTAAGTTCTGGTGATGAATGAATCAGTCAGTGCCATTTCGCTTATATAGATAGAATCTATGCTCATAATCAGATGAGCTGACACGACAGTCAGGCTGAATAATACTTCCCATGGTAGTGATCAAGCTACTTAGCAAGGAATAAACTGAAAATAGGAGAGCTAATGCGTGTTTTCTCAATGAATTGGGTATGAAATATGTATAATGTTGAGAATGTCAAGAACATGATCATTTTATTGTTACAGAGTATGGTATGCTCATAATTAGATGAGCTGACACGAATGCCAGGTTGTCATGTGCCTCTCAGAGCAGGGATGCTGCTACTTAGCAAAGGAATAACCTGGAAGTAAGCATACTAGTGGGTATCTTCTCATTTGATTTAGTAGGGAAGTTGTTGAAAATGTCAAAAAATATAATTCTATTGTTACAGAGGATGTTGTTTCACATGAGCATGTTGCACTAATCCCAAATGTTTTTCTATTGAATTATGATTGATTGATTCCTTTTTTCACCTAAATTCCTCAATTATTCATCATTTAACCCACCTTTATACCAGTGTACCTGGCAGCAACCAACAGATGCTTGTTAATCTGCAAGGCTAGTTCTCGGGTTGGAGTCAACACCAGAGCCAAGGGTCGGCACTGTCCCTCTGCCGAGTTGCGACTCGCTTTGCCCAGATTCATCACTTTTACACACCCTATTCCGTCCACTGGTTCATCCATTTCTTCCTCTTCCTCCTCCTCCTCCTCTTCGTTTTCCGCTGTTTCGTCTGAAAAGAAAATTTATCAATGACCCATAAAATAGTTCAAGTGTGATAAAATCAACTTATTAACACTATAATCCAATATCAGGGCGGGAAATATCATTAATTGATCGCAAAAAAGTGAAGTGAAACACTATAAGTATTAAAAAGTCGTTGCCGATGTTTTAGAATCAATATTCATAATGAAAGTTTAGGATTGTTTTCTGTTTATTGGTTTTTTCATTCCTTGATATTTTATTACTGTAATAAAATGAATAAACAGCCTTAAAATTAACTATTCAAAATTTGATAAATAATTATGCTACTTCCGAATTATTTCTTGGATTGGTAAACCTCTGGCACGAACAAAAATTTGTGATTGGCCTGTAAATGAAAACTATATTTTTATAGTCGGTCCAAGCAAAGAAGAGACTCTCTGACAAGATGAGAAAAGTACTCCAGCTCGGTCAATATTGGTTCAAAAATATTGATTTGATCTCAATAAAGATTCTGATTTACAATTTGATACCAAATCAATATTTTTTCAACCAATATTGACCGAACTGGAGTAATTTTCTCATCTTGCCAGAGGGTATTCTCTGCTTGAACAGACTATAATAAAATTGTGTTAGAAATGCATGCTCTCTTTCACTTTGTACAGTCTGTCCAAGCAAAGAAGACCCCCTGGCAAGATTGGAAAATGACTCCAGCTTGGTCAATATTTTTTCAAGAATTATAAATGTGGTCTTAATAGTAGATCAGATTTTTTTCCTACAATTTGAGATCTAATTGATAATTTTCGAACCAATATTGACCGAGCTCACGTCATTTTCTCATCTTCCCAGAGGGTCATCTTTGATTGAACAGACAATATGTTTGTCATTAATAATAAAAAATAGATAGATACGATGGATGAATAATTGAATAAAAATCACTAATCATGTTAATGCTACCATGTTAATTTGATAACGTGACCCGTGCGGCCACGAATCCATGGTTCTTCACCAAAATAGACGGTAGAATTCAGCCTAAATTAAAAGTTTGTTACTTTTTACAATGAACAGTCTGTAACTTTTACAATGTAGAATTTTGGTTGAAGTTGTGGAACTTCTTGATAGAATGAAACACTCTTCAATTGAAGCAATGATAAAACTCTTGAAATATAGATAATTTATTAAATTAGCCTACATTGTTTTTGAAAGAAATAAACCTATTGTTCGGTAAATGATTGACAATCGTCTTTTCAAGCAAATAATATTTCTCCAGAATGGCCGATTGAAGCGAGAGTACACAGGCAAAGATATGAAAATTTTAGTGTGGAATCACTTCTACCAACATACCGCTGGTGAGATTTGATGAGAAACAGATGGTAACTTATAGTCCTGTCGAGAAAAGAAACATTTGCTATTGCTCATTTGAAATTTAATCAACTTATGATAATTCTGTCAGAAATCTTTTCAACAATAAGTTACCTTACCTTCGTTCTGCTCCTTCTCCTTCTGCTTCATTATGCCGTACAATATTGGAATTCCGAAAGCCAAAGTCTTGCCACTGCCTGTTTCAGCAGCCCCCAGAATGTCTTTACGCCCTTTAAGAGCTGGCGGAATGCAGTTCGACTGAAAAATATCAACAAATTAGGAATAATAGGCTATTAAAAAGTGTCTCAAACTGGCTTGTGAAATACACACTTTATAATAGTTTGTCTAATGAGACGTGCATGAAATAAAATCGCTGAGAGAAGAGCTTTTAGTAGTTCTGAAATTGATAGTGTGCCAATTCATATTGGTGTGTGTAATTCATATTGAATAGTAACTTGGGACTAGATATTTTTTAAAATGTGACTAACTTATTCATTTCTTAAAAATCGAGATATGGGTCTCGGTTGCTACTTCATTATTCACCTGTGGTATACTCCAGGATGTTCATAAGAATAGCCTAAAAGAGATTATTAGTTATAGATTCTAAATTAATTTGTGATTTGACAATATCTAGTCTTCTCCGTTATCGTTGAGAATCATTATATCACCTTGTGAGATCGGACTCCCCACATAATATGTATTATTGAAGAGTTTAAAACTGGTTTCAAAACAAAATATTTTAAAGGAGTCTTAGCGAGGAGCGCCGAGGATGAACATCAGTGTTCGAAACGCATCCGCGACTCAAAAATTCATAGGAGAGCTACAAAGCAAGCAGGAATACATTATTTATTAATTGGTACTACAGTTTCCAGAAGTATGGATATCCTCCACAATCACATATATACTTTATAGGCCTTGATTGCAACCGGCAATTCGACTCCATGGAGGATGGCAGGTAAAGTAACTACATTTTTACTTTTTACTTCACTCGAGAACTAGATAGGTATGTAAAATGAACTAGGATTCGAGTTCTACTGAGCATGTTATCAGAATGCATTGAAAATATAATGCTATCAACATGAAAATAATAATTACCTGAATTTCTGTAGGCTCTGTGAATCCTTCCTCCAGTAACGATTTGGCAATAAGTTTTGGAACATGTATGTTGGTCCATGGATAGAAGCTTTCTTCTGGGATATCTTTTGCTGATTCTTCTTTTGATTCACACAATGTTTCTACTCCATCCGTCCTGTCATCTTCTCCACTGTGCGTTACAGTAAATGTGTTTAGGCCTGCGACAATGTTTCTAGGTTTAACTTTGACTTTCTTTTTCTTGTCAATCTTACCTTTCTTGACCTTCTTTGATTTGAGATTTGAACTCTTATCAATAACCTCATTATCTTCTGTTAAATCATAGTCTGTTAACTCTTCAATACCAACCAGGCCTTCACAACCTCCATCAGTAAAAAGGCTACCATCGATCTCCACAGGTTTCCAAGACAAACGTTTACTTTTCACTTTCACCATTGTTCACTCTAATCAACAAATAAATTTGATTCTACAAAATGAAAAATCTATACATCAGAACACTACTGTATTACAAGAAAGTAAAAGGACCAACGAACTAACCACGTGAAAAACAAAATATTTGAATTTTGAGGTTAACTTTCATTTCACCGAACTGAGCTTGAGCAGACAGCAGACAGACAGTGTTGCCACCACCGTTACTGCAAAAATTTCATCTGCATTTTCTGTAACCTCTAGTGAAGAAAAATCCAACTATCACATAGGCAGCGAACATGGCGACCTAAACAAAACCCCAAAATCAATCAGCTGTTGTAATGTCTGAATATCCTCGTGTGCTTCTTGTATCATTAATTTAATGTGTCTGTGAATAAATTTATTGAGTAATAATGGATTCGCGAGTGTACATCATAAACGGGCCGCTAATTAATACAATCAACAATCTCAGCGGAGACATCCTTCAAAGTTCTCTGCAAGAAGTTGATAACCCACCAAGTGATCAGACTCAGGTAGATCAGTTTATTGAAGCTGTGCAGAATACAGAGCAAGACAGTTGTGTTGATGAATTGGTGACTTTCAAACAGGAAAACGGGGATGAACCGTCCGCGATTTATCTAACCGCTGAACAAGCAGTGGCTCTCGGACTAGAGCTTGTTGATTTGCCTTCAAACACCTCGTTTTCAAACCATGACAAAGTGATAGGTACCAGCAAAGATCAATTTGTATTCTCCAAAGACCCCTCTGATAATATCTGCTTGTTTACTGCCAGTAATGCTGATGCAAACAGCGTAACAAATGCAACGTTTGATGCCACTGAACCAAATGAAACATCAACCCCTGATGACATTTCCAAACTAAAACTAGATTCAAACATCATTGAACAAATCACCAACACAATAAATCCGCAATTCAGGTTGGTTCCTCAGATCGAAAATGGGGCAATCGCTTCTCACACTTTCCAATTGGTTACAAATGAAACCAATCAACTG
This sequence comes from Sogatella furcifera, assembly GCA_017141385.1. Taxonomy (NCBI): domain Eukaryota; kingdom Metazoa; phylum Arthropoda; class Insecta; order Hemiptera; family Delphacidae; genus Sogatella; species Sogatella furcifera. Next base: position 27,467,349 of record CM029556.1, read on the forward strand.
CCTACAAACAACTTCAATCTTGCATCTGCAAATGATTCAGCACCTGATTTGGCAATCGAAAAATCGGTTGCCACTTCCAAGTTTGATCTGTCAAGTTTGACAACTTCAACTCTAGTTCAATCTTCATTGTCAATGTCAACAGTATCGAATACGATCAATATTCTTACAGAAACGGGGGAAACATTGAGTTCACAATCGGGAAACAATGAGAATTTGGTTGTCTTTGGCAGTGAATCATTACCAGAGATGATTGAATCCGACCTATTATCAAATAAATATTCAAGATTTATAAGACTGAATCCGAAATCAATCCTGAATTCCAGCACAAAAAGTCAGCCAGCTCCGTTTATGTCAGAACCTCCGCCTTTAGAGCCGATTTCGTCAGTTTCCAACTCATCTGCCACGTCCACTCAACTTGTTAGAAGTAAAACTTTGACTTCGAACTCGTTTTCGTTGACCACTGATCAAATTAAAGTTCAGACTGTGAATTTGTCGCAGAATGGCAAGAGATTGGTGGCTTTGAAGCCAGGTTTGCCCAAAACGGCACCCAAGGAGGTATCGAAGGTGAGCATAATACTCCTTATCAATTTTTGGTTGCCTGGCGGCTTCTTATATGTTTCATCAATTATTACCCTTTTATTACAAACTATTTATTTCAATCGTTTCAGGCTCACAAGTGAGATCTTCAGAATCCTTGGTGTAATAATGAAGGCCATTTCGGACTAGCATATAGTCTAGCTTCAGCCATAGTCTGTCCAAGCGAAGAAGACATTCTGACAAGTGTGTGAAATGACTCCAGCTCATTCAATATTGGTTCAAAAATGATCAATTAGACCTCAAATTGTAGAAAACATTCTGCTCTACAATTTGAAACCAAATTTATTATGAGTTATTTGGGATAATATTGACCGAGCAGGAGTCATTTTACCATCTAGCCAGAATGTCTTCTTTGCTCGGAAAGACTATACGTGACTTCTAGTACTGTAAAATCGGGGCACCAAGCTCCGCTCTGAAGCTATGGCTGCACTCTTGGGATGGATGGTAATGATAAGATGGCAGTCTGCTCAATATATCATGTGTTGAACATTATTTTTGACAATTTTTGTTACTATTGATGTTGTACAGTGTCCAAAAATATTCTATCTACCCTCTATGTAAATGTAAACATTCAGCTATGTAAACATACAGCAGTGCGGTCGAAGCTTCAGAAAGGGCAATTTAAAGAATTTAGGTATCAGTCTCTCCAAGAAAAGAAGATAATTCTGACAAGATGGGAAAATGACTCCAGCTCGATCAATATTAATTAAAAAATTATAAATGTTGTCTCAAGTTGTATATCAGAATGTTTTCCACAATTTGATATCAAATTCATAATTTTATATCCAAATCCAAAATTGACCGAGCTAGAGTAATTTTCCCATCTTCATAGAATATCTTCTTTGCTTGGACAGACTGTATCATCGACTTTATTTCCAATTGGGCTGAATCTGGTCGAGTAAAAAAAAATTTTCTTGTAAGATGGGAAAGTGGCTATCTTGGTCAATATTGGTTCAAAAAATGTATATCAGGTCTCAAATTGTAGAGAAGGAAGTTTTCTACCACTTGAGACCAAATTTATAATTTTTGAACCAATATTCACCGAGCTGGAGTCATTTTCCCATCTTGCCAGAATGTCTTCTCCCAACGACCAGACCATAATATAGCTGAAAAATCAATATTGGAACAGTTCAAATTCATTTTGGAAATTTCAGTACATTAATTCCAATTCATTTCGGAATATTCAAAGTAAAGTGAACTGAAAAAGAATGTAAAAGAATGTCAAGCTTATTAATTATTAACTCAACAAAAAACATGGATCCCAGCTAAAAAAAAACATTCCTGCAGAATTTCACAGATATTGAGTGAAGACATTCTGTATTAACTTATTAATTGATTTCAAATATTTTAATTACAGGTAACGGTTACTCTACACACAACTCCCCCAACTGTCGCCGATAACGGTGCCAAAGTGGGCACCAACAAAAACCCCATCATGTTCGTACAACAGCCAACAGATAGGGCGACCTTCACGTCCACCCAGGAGATGACTGTCAATCAGCTGGACACTCTTAACAAAACGTTGGAGGCAACTCAGGACATCATTGCTCAGCTGGCAGCCGATCCTGAATCTGTGAAAAACGAGAAGGGATTCATACTGGGCGAAAACGGCACAGCGAAGATACATCTTAAGTGAGCATTTTTTCATTATTGTTGTTGAAAATTGAAATATTGATAGTTTTGAAAAGTTGTTAGAGGTTGGCAAGTTGGTGTTGGAGTTGGCAAAGGGACAGTTTTGTTCATTTGTTGTTTTAAATGGAAGTATAGTCTGTCCAAGTAAAGATGACCCTCTGGCAAGATGAAAAAATTACTCCAGTCAATATTTGTTCGAAATATATTGATTTGGTATCAAATTGTTTCCTACAATGTGAGATCATATCGATAATTTTTAACTAATACTGACCGAGCTTGAGTAATTTTCCCATCTTGCCAGAGGGTCTTCTTTGCTTGGACAGACTATATAGGAACATTTTTGGGCTTGAGAGTGCGAACGGTAGCAGTCGGCCATTTCTTGAACAGCAGAATTATGTCCCATTGATGCTCAGCTCTGTCGGGACAGTCGGCGAGCGATCCACGAGAACATATCTAGTCGAGAGCAGCCTCAGCAAACCGTTTGCTCTTGCAGACAGCTTTCCGACTATCCTGACAGAGCTGAGTATTAATAACAGTCAACATTAAAAATCTGTACGAACACTAGGCTTCACAAAAAAATTGTGAAAGCTTGTTAACTGTAACAAAACATTATACGATAAGACAAAAATGAATTTTATCACCTGTGAGCTGTGATACAAGAATAGATACTATAGTTCGGCCTAGAACAGAAGAGCCTTTGGCAAGATGAGAAAATGACTCCAGCAAGGTCAATATTAGTTCAAAAATTATTCATTTGGTCTCAATCGCAGGAAACATTCTGATCTATATTTTGAGACCAAATCAATTTTTTTGAACCAATATTGACCGAGCTGGAGTCATTTTCTCATCTTGCCGGAGGGTCTTCTCTGCTTGGACAAACTATTATGTTAATGCATGAATAACTGGGCTAATGGATACCGTATGACTGAGAAAAAATTTCAATTATCTTATTCAGTAGCTTTTCCCAAAATGAAAATTCTATTCAAATTATGCTTTTGGAAGATTTTTCTAAATTATGAATATAAGCATGCTCTTTCAAATGCTCTATTAATTTTGATACGTTTTTTCGTTGATGTAGGGTTATGAATCCTGAAGATCTGCACCTTAAAAAGCCGGGAGCCTACAGAAAGAGGGGACGACCAAAGGTGACCAAAGTGGGGGGAGATGCCACCACCACACAGACCCCTCCTGCTGCCGAGGAACCACCTCGCAAGTCCGTACTCTTTATTTTTCATCTTTGAGGGATATTTTTATCTTAATAATATAACAGAAATATCACTTAGCCGAGTTTATATGATGGCAGTAATTGGCAAGACAATTGTCTGAAGACTGGTCCTTATACGCTCCAACAGCTGATGTTGTCGATTAGAGTTTTCATTTAGCTTTGCCTAGATGATGGTTTTAAAATCAAATGATACAATAGGAGCTTTACATCACCTGTATGTTTTATAAGACAATTTTCAGAAGAATTATTGTCTCGCATATTGGCATCGTATAAACCTAGCGTTATATCTGACGCCAAAGAGTATCTTATTTATTTTGTACGTGATGTAACCTAATAACAGCTGATATAAAGTATCTATGACATAGAATATTTTCAAAAACACAATCTAGGCGTATATAAATGACAATTCCAATCCATAATGATATTTCAATGCTAATCTATGTGATTTCTATGACGTGGCCTATAACCTACACATGTAAGTGTGTATGTATATGTCTTTGGCAATAATAATGTATTTTCATTTGATTTGACATCAGCTGGTGGAGCGCACAAGAAGCAGACGAAACTGCCTAACTATTCAGCGTATGCTATAACTTCAAATCTTCAAATCCAACCTATTCTTTCATTCATCTAATGTTGTTTAAAATGAGGCTATTTTATACATTTTAAATCATGATTATTTAGTCCACCACCTTTTGATGTTGTTGAGTAAGGAAGTTTTGTATTTTTATTCAAACTTTTGATGTATTGGTAATATTACTTCACGTGAGTGCTTCAGTCTCTCCAAGCAAAGAAGACTCTGGCAAGATGGGAAAATGACTCCAGCTAGGTCAATATTTGTTCAAAAATTATAAATGTGAACTTAATAGTAGATTAAATTGTTTCCTACAATTTGAGATCAAGTTGATAATTTTTGAACCAAAATTGACAAATCTTTAGTCATTTTCCCATCTCACCAGAGGGTCTTCTTTGCTGGGACCGACTATAGTATTCTTATTTTTTCTTGTTTTTGAAGGAAAGTGCCCCTTCCCCGTACAAGATCGGGACGCCTGTCACGGCCTCCAAGGCACATAGTACGGGATTATAAGCGCATCAGACGATTGGATGACGATGTTGAACAGGAGGGATCATACTCCGATTATCAGACTGACGATCAGGAAGATACCGCGGATTCTGCCACTGATAATCAACTGTTACCCGGTAAATTTATTTTTGTCTGAAACAAAGATTATTCCTATTGAAATTCATAGAATATCTATCAGTACTTATGTTTTCTCAGGGCTACTGTATTTATCAAAATGTTCAATTGAAAATTGTTTATTTGTAAATGGTTCAAAAACGCCGAAACATGTTATGCAAAATAAAATATTTTAAAAAGGGTACTTTGATTTTCATTAATTGAACATTTTGATTTAATATCTATCAGTTTCAGATCTACTAATCTCTATAAATTGAAATCTCATTTAGTTTCAGATTACTCATTTCATTGTCCACGCACAAGCTTAAGAGCTCATTGCGGGAATCAACCTTATGAAGCAAACGAATTTGAAGAATAAATGTTTATTTCTTTGTTACGCTGTATCAATTTATTGTTTCTAATGGTTTCTATTTTGACTGATCTATCAGCCTTGGGTGGCTCGTTGGAGAAAGTAATAGTGTTTTTTCTTCCACTACGTATTTTTGCCATCAAACTTAATGAATAAATAATTAAGATTAAATATTAAATGAATTATCATGGGTCGAGCAAGTGATGATTGCTCGATTGTTCTTAATATGCTTCCAACATCATCTAATGAATTTCTCTATTTATTTATGATTAACCTGATGCTTGCTGGATTGGAATAATTACAATACTCATAAAGCCCTTTATTCTTCTTTTCTATTTTTAAATAATTAGAACAACCTAATGATTTGGTTTTATTTTACAGGTTTGGCCGACAAAAAAAGAAAGATATCGTCCAGCTTTCGATGTCCTAGTTGTAACAAAGTGTATTTGGGCGTTCACAGAATGGAAAACCATTATTTCAAGTATCCCAACCATAGACCGCCGCCTCCACCTCCAAATCAACAACCGAACGCTGTGCCGCAATCTGATACAGGTAAATAGGGTGGCTAACATTTTTCTCGATCTTCCATTGTACAAATCATATACAATACATCTGCAAATCATGTACAACCATCGTACAGATCATGCCACTTGTTAGATGAATGATCAATAGTATAAATTATTATGATTATTAATTGCGGATGATGTCCACATAAGCATTTTAGCTTGTGCGTGGGTAATGGATAATGAGTTTGAAAGTGATTGATGAGGTGAAAAACAGCCATGCCTACTGGGTCTCGAAGCTCGACCAGCGGCAGTGCTAGCGGACTGAAGGTTATGACGCCTTAGCCCACTGCGCCAACCGAGCCGGCAGAGCAAAGCTTGTTTTAGTCTAATCAGCTGAGAAAATTCTGAACAGTGGCTACTTGCTCCTGTTTATTTAATCAACAAATAACAATAAATTTACCAAGATGAGAACACAGACTAAAATATTATTATTGAAGATTAATGAAAACTGTTCGCTCAGATTTGACTGTGGCTTTAGGGGTCGAATACACGAGTCAAGTCGACTTGATCAAGTATGGTCTGTGCAAGCAGAGAAGACCCTCAGGCAAGATGGGAAAATGACTCCAGCTTGTTCAATATTTGTTCAAGAATTATAAATGTGGTCTTAACAGTACATCAAATTGTTTCCTACAATTTAAAATTGAATTGATACTTTTTGAACCAATATTGACCGAGCTTGAGTCATTTTCCCATCGTGCCAAAGGGTCTTCTCTGCTTGGAAAGACTATAGACGTGTCGCATGCTAGAACTCACATTTGATTCAATAGTAAGTGTCGATCTAACGTATGACTGATATTATTGCTCAGCTTTGTCTGGACAATCTGTAAGCAGTCTGCGGAAGTGAAGCGGGTTGAATAAAGTCGCTCTCGACTCGATATCTGCTAGCAGACCGTTCACTGACTGTCTTGCATGCGCTGAGAATTGACCGACTCATCAACGACTCTAACATTGAATGAAATGTATCCACGCCTCTACTGTATCCACGCCTCTACTCGATCAAATTGATTTTATTTGTTTATTTAACCCTTGAGATAAGATATGTTTTTTCAATAATTATTATTTGATTTGGTTGTTCATATTATCTTTATTCATGATTGCAGGTGTGCCTGGTTTGGATAAACCAGTAATACAGCAGAGGATAGGAGGTGCAGGAGTTACCTACCCGAAGAGACGATTTAAACGACGGTTCAAGCCTGAACAGATGAGATATCAACTCAAACAGGTAATAAAATTGTTCATTTACATACATACTATCATACTATCATAACCTTCTATCATTCTAATAATGAGAAATGATGGATAATTATGATCATACATACATTAATAACTTAATTAATATCAAGTTACATCTATTAACCTGGTTGATGATTATTCACCTCTGCTGTATTATTTATAGTGGAGTGAATATAAAACTGGAAACTTTTGTATTGTGCATATTGTGTGTTATTGTTGTGTGTGTAAATTTTGTGCTCTCTGTTGTGTCGTTGTTTCCTGTCTCTGAGTAGTTGTGAAGTTGATATTGTGGTAGTTATCCATAACAAATGAAAAGACAAGATGTTGTCAAACCACTCATTGAAGTCTTTCAACATCTTGTCTTTTCATTTATTATCGTCATCCTGTTTTGTCAGACTGTTTCCATTGTATGACTTGAGAAGATTTTTTACGACTTGCCTACAATAAAATAAATCTTGAATCTTTTTCTCTTGTTTTACAGCTACTAAACCTCTGCTCTGAGAGCGATCTGGTGGAAGTGGTGGGGCCAGTTTTGGCTAGTGTACTATCGGCCTGGGAACTTCTCCTACTCAGAGTGGACGCTCTTACGTCATCAACCATCGAAGGAGGAGGAGGAGGAGTGGGAGGAGGAGGTGGTGGTGGAGGAGGAAGAGGAGGTGGAAGAGAAGGTATGGGAGGAGGCGGAAAGAGGACACAGGCGTTGTGCGATGAATTCAAATCGCTTCTGACTAGTTTCACGGAAGCATCGTCGGCACTTTTTCAGCCGCTAGATTCCACAGATCCCTGTTTACTGGATGCGGCTACTTTTGAGGTGAGTTGTCAGTCGGTAGTGAATTTATCGAGAGTGAAATCTATCGATAATCGAGTTTTTTTAATTACGAGTTCATCGATATCTGTCAATTTTGAGTTTATCAATTTTGAAGTCGAATTCATCTATAACCGACATCCGTGTTTGATCGTAAACAGGTTTTTTTTTGTATTCTGTCCAAGCAAAGAAGACATTCTGGCAAGATGGGAAAATGACTCCAGCTCGGTCAACGTTGGTTCAATAGTAATAAATTCGGTCTTAAATTGTAGATTAGAATGTTTCTTACAATTTGAAACCAAGTTTATAAATTTTTAATCTACATCCCAGCAATCTAATCTAATGATTTCAATCATTTCCCATCTTGCCAGAATGTTTTCTTTGCTTGGGCAGATTATAGCTGTTGGAAAGTAAAAAGATATGGTACATTATTGGTAGCTAGGTTGAATTTAAAACTATGTTTCATCTACCTAATGTTATGTGTTGTTCTTATAATGTTTTCTGTCCAATTTTTTCAGATGAAAGACCTGTCAGTCAGCTCAGTCCTGGGCGTTCCTTGTGGTATTTACCGTGTCGATGAAGACTCGCTGAAAATCGACAAAATCATCTCTCAGCGAAAATCGGACACTGACAGCGGTGTGGGTGGTCTCAGCGACGCTGCGGTCACCCATCCACTCTCAGACACCCCTTGCGTTTCTACACCACCAGTCCTCCAACAACAAGCGGACGAAAAGAGTGTGGCTCCGTTTCTGCTGGGTGGTGAAAATGTCGAAGAGCTCGACAGGTTTGTGGAGAACTTCACATCGACCAGCCGCGATCTGAGCAAATCTGAAGTGGACGAGTTGGTGTTCAACGCGGCGCATGCGCGTACCGATCTCGATCTATCGCTGAGTGAGCAGTTTTTGACGATAGGAGGGGAGGGGCGGCGTCCCGCGCATGTTTCGGCGTCTACTGAGGATTTGATTAAAAGTTTGGAGAATTTTGTGAGCGCCGATGATTTGCCTAGCGACGATAGGACTGGTTTCGATACGGGCGCGGATAATTTCAATAGGGTTGATGGGGTGGATACGCTGGATTTTGATGTTTTGAGTAGGAATTTTCATACGGGAGGTGGGAGTACGTAGTGATCGCGGTAGGAAAAACTAAAATAATACATGTTAATCAATAATGTACTTCTGCGTGATGTGCAGCTCTTGGCAAGGAGCGCTGAGGATGAACATCAGTGTTCGAAACGCGTCTGTGACTTAAAAAGTCGTCAGTGAGCTGTACAGCAAGCAGAAGTACATTATTCATTAATATTTAGTAGCGTACTGCATTTTCAATAAGTATGGATAACCTCAACAATCAAACAAAAAATACAGTTTTTATAAAACCGGTATTTCGATTTTTAATAAATCTGTTGCTCCACAATGTTCTGTCTTTTTATTTAAACTGTTGATACTAGAAAATGATTACTCGGCAATTTTCAATTATAGGTGATTTGAAAGTACATAAAACCATGTAAATAGTGTTTAAGGACTTGTTGAGTAGTTGTGAAGGTGATATCGTGTTACTTATTAATATTAAATGAAAAGACGAAATATTCTCAAACCAAAGATTTATTGAAAATCTATATAATTGCGGTAGGTTAGGATCATCCCAATCCAAACCCGTGCTCGGCCGGCAACGATAGGTACCGGGTTCGATTCCTAGTCTGGGCACAGTTTTTTGAACAGTCTCCCTCAAAGAATCTCCTCTGCTATTCGGTTCTTTGGTAAATATTTGTAGTAGCATTAGTTCTTGATTCAAATATTGATAATTGGAAATTCAAATCAATTATCATTATAGTATTTCAGCAGTTGGTAAACTACGATATCTTATAATTCTACCATATTTCCAAGTGATTTAGTTTATTAACTCCTACAGTTCTATTGATTGAAACTTGTATTTTTTTAGTTTCTCAGAGTTTCTATTAAATAAAATATGAATTGAATTTTGAATACATCATAGTAACATTGAAAATGTGTCCAATTTTTGTATTGTTATCTCAGGATACCTTATTGTATTCAGGTACTAATTTGCATTGAAGTAGTGCAAGTAGTTGATAATTATTATTGAGGTCCGTATTATCAATAGTAGTTTAACTATGATAAATTTCAGTTTGAACCATCGGCTGACTTAAGTGGAATGAATTATATTATTGTGTTTCAATCCTAGATTAACTGCTACTTCTGGTTTTAACTGCTATTGAAAATATGAGCTTGAAACGGCCTAAAATGAACATTTGAAGAGAAATCACCTCCTTATATATTTTATTTTTGTATGATAGTTCATAGATATTAAAATTTCTCATAGATATTGTTAAGTTGTAGAAGTTGGATTAAGCTTCAAAAGTAATTTTTATTCGTTATTATTTTCAATTGAGATTTGATAAGTTAACGATATTGTTGCAATATGGAACTCGGATTTAGATCATGCATTTCTTTCATCTTATTTAAATTTATAGTTTGAATCAAGTACCTGTAATAAATTAGTAATTTATTTCAAAATGAAGAAATTTTCAGGGTTCTTTCAATACGATTATATGTGATTATTACTAATGTTTCTAGAATTAACTGATAAGCTCAAATAATGTATTCAAATAGTTTTAAAAATCCGGAAACCTCTATTCATTATTTATTTTCTACCGTATGTGATAATAATTTAAATATGGATTGTAAAGATATTAAACCTCTTCAAGTATGACCTGAAATTTTAATTTAATACTGTATTTTACTTCTTTTATTCAACAATTTGACTGTAATTTTGTCTGTAGAATAGTATCAAATCACACCATATATTTGTTTTTGTTTAATAGTAATCTTCTACCTTATGTGATAATAATTCAAATATGGATTGTAAAGATATTAAACCTCTTCAAGTATGACCTGAAATTTTAATTTAATACTGTATTTTACTTCTTTTATTCAACAATTTGACTGTAATTTTGTCTGTAGAATAGTACCAAATCACACCATATATTTGTTTTTGTTTAATAGTAATCTTCTACCGTATGTGATAATAATTCAAATATGGATTGTAAAGATATTGAACCTCTTCAAGTATGACCTGAAATTTTAATTCAATACTGTATTTTACTTCTTTTATTCAACAATTTGACTGTAATTTTGTCTGTAGAATAGTACCAAATCACACCATATATTTGTTTTTGTTTAATAGTAATCTTCTACCGTATGTGATAATAATTCAAATATGGATTGTAAAGATATTGAACCTCTTCAAGTATGACCTGAAATTTTAATTTAATACTGTATTTTACTTCTTTTATTCAACAATTTGACTGTAATTTTGTCTGTAGAATAGTACCAAATCACACCATATATTTGTTTTTGTTTAATAGTAATCTTCTACCGTATGTGATAATAATTCAAATATGGATTGTAAAGATATTGAACCTCTTCAAGTATGACCTGAAATTTTAATTTAATACTGTATTTTACTTCTTTTATTCAACAATTTGACTGTAATTTTGTCTGTAGAATAGTATCAAATCACACCATATATTTGTTTTTGTTTAACAGTAATCTTCTACCGTATGTGTTAATAATTTGAATATGGATTGTAAAGATATTAAACCTCTTCAAGTATGACCTGAAATTTTAATTTAATACTGTATTTTACTTCTTTTATTCAACAATTTGACTGTAATTTTGTATGTAGAATAGTATCAAATCACACCATATATTTGTGATAAATATTATATAATAATCGGTATTCTGTAAACGTAATGTTGTGTATAGTTCAACATCATTAAGCCACGTTTACACCGGAGTGTTAATAATAACAATCGTTATTATGTTATAATAACTTATTACATATAACCTATTAATTATGTAAAAGTTATTAACAATTGTTATTAATACTCCGGTGTAAACGTGGCTTTAGTGAATTTCTTGAATAAATATTATTGCTAGTATGTAGGTTTTTTAGTATTGAATAGCCTGTCCGAGCGAAGAAGACATTCTGGCAAGATAGGAAAATGACTCCGCCTTGATCAATATTAATTCAATAATTATAAATTTGATTCTAAACTGTAGGAAACATTGTGATCTACAATTCGAGACCAAATTTATAATTTTTGAACCAATATTGATCGAGCTGGAGTAATTTTCCCATCTTGCCAGAATGTCTTCTTTGCTTGGACGACTATAGTAAGCTACTGTAAATTTCTAATAGTTCAGGCCAAGGATTCGGTTATAGAATTTATTATTTTAATATAATAAGTTGGCGCAAGCTGAGAAGACATGCTGTTACAATGTTAAGTTTATTGTATTGGTATGTCTTCTCAGTATACACAAACTTTATCTGTATTTTAGGTTTCTTTGTTAACCATACTCTTGTATAGGAAGTTTTATACATGTCAGTTCTTTTAAGTTTGTAGTTAAAGTCTTCAAATAAGTTTTTATGTGAGTGTTTATAATGTAAAACTTGTCATAAAATAGTATTGTTTTGTAAAATTAGTATTTATTGTAAAGTTCTCAGAAGTATTTTGTAAAATATAACTATAAAATATAGCTGTGCATCATTACTTTTGTAAAATATATTTACTTCTTATGAAGCATAGGGCATTTCAAGAATCTAGTTTATATCAATATTGTAAATTAAGTTTAAGTTCGTTTTTTTATTATTTATAAGAGAGATTTATCTAATAAATTAATTTGTATCAAGTTTTTATCTAATAAACATCACATATACTTTACGATATTATTTCTTTTTCCCTTACATTTCAACCCATTGTCTGTCTAATACAGGGTCCGGCAGTAAAACGGGAAGATTAAAATTTTTTTTTTTTTGAGGGTGATGCCCACATGGGCTCTTGGGCCTGTGCGTGGGTAATGGGAAGGATGATGATGAGAGATGAATGGACCTACTGCTTTAGGTGGGTTCCGAACCACCGGGAAGCGATTTTTGAGGCTCATGAATTGAATTCAGAGGAACCGGTCACCGTTACTACAGTGGTGGTAGAGGCACGTCGCTTATCTAATCTCACCGATTAGACGCTCTCTACCACTGGGACAAACCGCTTCCCAATTCTTTCAATATTGAAGTTATTATTATTTATGAATTTTTTCGGAACAAAAATAATCTACATAATTGGAAATTTATGTTTTAATATGAAAATTTTTATTTTTTGAAGACCGTATCTGTGAGATGCCGATCTCTGCCGGGAACCTTCACCAAAAGACTTCAAGAATGCGTTCAAAAAGAAGGACGCCATCTAACAGAAACTGTCTTCAAAAAATCAACATTTTCATATTAAAACATTAATTTCCAATTATGTGGATAATTTTTGTTATGAAAAAAATTCATAGATAATAATAATAACTTCAATATTGAAAGATTTTTTAATCTTCCCTTTTCACTGCCCGACTCTGTATATTGAACAATTCATTGTTGTACCTACGCATCACTATTGAATTGTTCACAAAGGTTTGTTCATTAATCTGAAAATGCTCTGGAATATTTCTTAAAATATATTTTGCCTTAGTGAACCGATCGATTTTATTTTTTTTTCTTTACCTCTATACTATTGAAGCAGTACTGTCGACGCATCCGCAGCAGTGCATGAATGACGTAAGTACGTAGTATAGTCTTTCCAAGCAAAGAAGGCCCTCTGGCAAGATTGTCTTTGTCACTCTGTATTTATATTAAAATTTATAATTAAGAGATAATGTAGGTACTGAAAATATTCGAGTGATTGTCAAAAAAATATCATTCCGTTATAAAACCAGTAACTTATGTGTAGTCCTCAATATAAACAATTGCATCCATCTTGTTAAGACAATTTTCTTTAATCACCTTTCAATCAAAGCGTTCAAAATGAACCTACCTAGTTTAAACAATCAAAATAAAGATAAACTTGGTAAAAACAAGATTAACTTGATTAAGTAAACTTCGAACCCATAGTTGGAAAACATTGAAAATAATTGTTATGGTACAGGAAAGATAAGAGGAACAATGGAATGAACAAAAGTTTCTAAAAATAGGTTTATTATATTTATGAATATCTTAGTAGCACATAAGTTATATCCAAGGTAATTAGAATAGAGAGGTAAAGAGTCATTGCAACCGTAGCCGGGAGAGAACAATACCTACTAATACATGTAGTATGTACGTAGTACATATACAATAGTACATACCTACAATAGTAGGTATTGGAGAAAACCGTGAGTTCTGACGTCATCTATTCTAATTACCTCGAATTACAGCAATATTTTACAATGAGCGTAACAATTTGATCATAGAAAAATTATACATCAAATTTGTACAGTTAGGCATACGGTACTAAATATTTTTCCAATACAATATTCACAACAGATTTATGTATATAGGTATAAATAGATAACATTCTTCTACGTACGTATATATTAACGGTAAGTTATATCACGCATTTTTCGACCCATAGGATAAACATTTTCAACAACAATGTAATAATTATAAAAAATAAAGCTTGGCATATATTACTTCATAAAATAATGTTATCGAGGCTTGTGCGTGGGTAACTTATAGTCTGTCAAAGCAGAGAAGACCATCTGGCAAGATGGGAAAATGACTTCAGCTCGGTCATTATTGGTTCAGAAATTATTAATCTGAACTCAATAATTGTAGGAAACATTCTTATCTACAATTTGAGACCAAATGAATACTTTTTGAACCAATATTGACCGAGCTGGAGTCATTTTCCCATCTTGCCAGAAGGTCTTCTTTGCTTGGACAGACTATAATGGGGTATTAATGCACCTAGAACATTTTAGGTGAGTTCCGAAACATCGAGAAGTTGTTCTCTGAGTCCTGGAGCCTGGTTCATTCAAATTCAGAAGTCCTTTAATACAAGAAAAAGTGGACAAAACCGTACTGGACATGAATAGCATGGAATAGGTACTAAATATTCATAAGTGACATTCGTTCTCCTGTAATACAGGGCTTTTAAACTTCCAATAAAACAGGCTCCAGACAGTGTAATAAGTGGTGCTGTTCAAGAAGCGCGGTCACCCATTCAACTGGAGGTTCAGGAGTTCGTCGCTTATTCTAATTTGAGTAATTCCTTGCAATGTAGACTTTGTCATTTCGTCAGTTAAACAGTTTTATTATTTTAAATATATTTTAGTTTATTTAAAGTAGTAATTCTATAGGAAAACGACACATTTCTCTATGTTATCTATTATAGTTATTATTTATTATTTTGTAAAGCTATATTTTGTACAACATTATCAATGGAACAAGGTTTTGAATAATAGTGTTTGGCGATTAATTCATGTTCAAAAATAATGACTCCTACTTAAATTTCTTACTGTATCAAGCTTGTTCAATAATTATGAATTTATACCGTAGGCTACTACGGTGAACTTATAAGATATTATATACTGATGGTTCACAATTATTAACTTGATAAAAGTATAATCTTTAAAACTATCCCTCCAGGACCATATAGACCAGATATCCGACCAGGATAAAATAAAAAATTTCAAAATTCAACTTCCGCAATTAATTATTGTGAAAAGTTGCGATAAATCTGAAGTTTCATGAGTAAACCGTTATCAATTTTTATCTCCGTTTCAATTTTCAAAGTTCAATTTTTATTCATCATTCAACATTTAGTAGGGCGTAGGCTATTAAATATTTCTAAATGGTAGTAAAACGTGAATTGTAGATTAGTATAAAAGTCTTCATCTTTCATTAATTAATTAGTAGTCAATGTTGATTTGAACCAGTTTCTTTTAACAGTATAGGAGTAGGGTAACGAATCATCAATTCTTTGAAACGAATCAATACAAATTCTAAATGTTTAATCAATATAAAACAAGAATCAATATTATTTACAAAATTTCTTAGACTCCATTAAAAAAATTAGCTATAGGCCTAGCTTGGTATTGTAATAAATGCCGTTTTTGTGGAAGATTTCAAGAGATTATATCAATAAATGCTTGGTTTGGTTAATGCTTTGATTAAAATGCAATACTAATCTATACATATGATTACGAATTTTCAATATTTTTTGATGTTATTGATCACAAAATAACATTAATGAGATTGATCACAAATGTACAATCATAATATGTAGCCAGAGATTTGAATACAATAATTATAAATCAATATCTTTGAGTGATTCTAGTTGGGAAACTTGCAAAATATGGAAAATGTCTTTGAAATCATTTACTTGTAGTATATTATAGTTTTGTTAGTGAAATTCCTATCGCTGTCAATAGAGGAGTCAGAATATCATAGTCTCTTCAGACCTTTAAAATCACCAATTCATCTCGAATTGGAATTTCATCTTATCAAATTCTATTAGATTCCTACACAAAAATATCTCACTAATCATTAAGTTATACATCAAGTTATTATAAAAAATTTGACTACAAACACAACTCTTGAACCAGCAAACTATTATTGTAATAAACTGGATATTGAATAGTTTGACTTCAAATGACAAAAGAAAATATTGAAAAAATATTTTATTGGACTTTTTAATAGCACCAAATAGATTCGGACTAGTTGGAACCTATATCAGGTTCAATATGAATATACTCTCTAATAGGCTACCTAACATTCATACAATTTTAATTTTTCATTTTTCCACTGCGTTTATCATAAATAAATTTTCATGAATGTTGTGAAGTTTTACACTGTGTAGAGTAACTTATCTACGAGTTGGTTTTTCCATTCTATAAAAACTTTCAAATCAATTGAGAACTATTATACTATAGCCTAACTTACTCATTAAACTAAAATTTCAGTTGAACCCGGCCCTTGTTGTGTAACTTGAGCCAGCTCTAGACTTCAATAGTTTTATGAAATGAGATGAGAATATGATTTCGCACTATCATCTCATACTCATTAACTCTATTTTTCATACAATGAATATAATGAAATAGAACTCAAACTATTCATGATCTAATACCGACCTCATGCCAGAAAAAAGTTTGAAATACTACAATAATTCGGAAAAAATATCAGTATTATAGGATTATAATATGGAGGAGTTTTTATTGGAAACTTGCTTTGTGTAAGGTGGTTATCAGCCAACCATAGAATCAAATTTAAGAGGGGCGTTTCTTGGCTTGCTTCATACATTGATCGTGACTTTTCAATTAGTTGATCAATACATTATAATTAATGACTTTATGAAGAGGATATAATTTCTTGAGGATTCAAGTTGCTGGTGAAATAGGATTTTTCTATCAAATAGTGGGAAAATTATTCTGATAGCCCAATTGAAATTTTTAAAATTCCCGGTTTGCCACGACCTTGCGGTCGCACAATCCGCACACCCGATGCGAGGGCCCCGTAAATAGTATTTAGGAGGTCCTGGATAAAGCAATCGAAGTTTTTTTACCCCTTTAGTTTCTCCTATAGAGACTGTATCAGTCTGATAAGAGCCTAGAGATAATCAGCCTTATCAAACAGTCTCTATAGTTTCTTCTATATCCTTCACTCTGATCGATTTCAGCTCTCTGCTGTATTTAAATTTTAATTCATTCGATCTTTTTACAGGCTTAACCATTTGCCAATAATATGTAACGCAGCAAACTTTTGCCACATCAGAAAAAGTCTTCAAAAGGATATCTTTCACAGCAAACCAAAAAAAAACCTGATTAATAATGTTACTATGCGAGTTTAGTAATACGAATGTTCATCAATACTTATCATAATCCTGCCAAATATATCATCAAAACATTGCTGATACAATTTTCAGATTAATAATTTAATCAAAATAATATAATATTATTACAACTATATAATTATTCATCACTCTGATTTCTCATCGTATTTTTACAATATTGTATGTACGGTAAATCACTATAATATTAATACGTATCTTGTCAAACCTCAACAAGTTTATATTGATCAATAAAGATTTATATCTCTTTATTATGATCTTCATGTATCAATCAATGAATTTAAGGCCCTAAATATCTTCAATATAGTTCCAAGTACATGGACTGTATACTCAGATTATAAATGGTTTCTATACTTTTAACGAAAAATGTTTTTTCTTATTAGAAAACGAAACATGTTGACATAATATACATATGAGTTCAAAAAAAAACTTTTCCTTAAATTATATTATGATTCTTATTACAACAATAAACTCTTCACAAACAATATTTATTAATGACTTTTATTCTTCTTTCCATTTTAGAATTGATATTCTTTCATCTTTCATAAACCACAAACTAGTTATCATCCTCAATCATTCGTAATCAAGTGGATCAATATTCAAGTTCACTTCAACAATTTATCACAATTTCAATAATCCCTTTCCAAATTCAACACCAGTTCTCCTCAATCATAGTCAATTGATAATCAATTCTTTCCCAAAACTTTTCTATGGTTTCTAACATCATAATAAATCAATACCGGTAGCTTAATTCTATACAAACACAATGACTTATAGAAAAAATTACAATCATAGAAAGTAATTTCCAAGTATGAACACTATCAAAACAATTGTTTCTCATTTATTCAACCATCATGGTTTGAAAGGTTTGGAATGAAAGGAAAGGAATGGTTTGAACATCAAATTATGGTTGAAAAGGTTGTTAATTCTATTCGACCTCTCTATATCTATATTGTTTGTTTGTTATGAGGGTGAAGTCCACATGAGCTTATAGGCTTGTGCGTGGGTAATGATATGGATGATAGATGACGACTACTTTGAGGTAGTCGGGACCGACAGCTTACCGGTATCGTCTCCTCCTAAAGACGGGAAAAATTGCTGTCAATATCCTTTAGTTCCAAATTATCTACAGGCCTTTCAAATTGTTACTTGTTTGTTAACAATATAATTCATCAGTTAGCTCATCATCATATATCTCATGATCCACGTACAAGCCTATGAGCTCACCTGGGTTTCACCGTCAGAACAATTCACCGTTACAATCCCAGGTCCTTTCCAATTTCAAATATATGGGCTACATGATCAATCTTTGTTTCTCATTCATAACCATTGCATGATCAATTTTCAATGATTCGATGATTCATTTCCAGTAATGATTCTATGATTCATTTCCAGTAATGATTCTATGATTTTCTTTTGTATTTTCATTATTTCAGGCTTTGAATTATTTGTGTTCTTTCCAATTTTGTAATTTAAATGTATTGTATTTTGTACTTTCCTCATTTCCAGAAATAATGATTCTATGATTCATTTCCAATTATTCTAGGATTTGATGTTTCAATCTTTAATCTTTCTCCGCCACAATCCTTTTTCATCAAACATATTTCGAAATTCAATAGGTACCTACCTCCTCTTGTTCTCAATTCTCAATCATATCTCAATTCTATAGGCAGACAATATTGTATCAAATATTCAATATTATTCTTGATAACTTCCAATATATTATCATGAATTTCAATAATATACAAGCCATCACACCTCGATTCTTCTTGAAATCCAATATAGTTACCAATTCTCAATCATGTCTCAACTTCATATACCGTAGGCTACCGAGTTTATCAAATCACCAATAATATTTTCAATATTATCAGTATTTTCAATGGTATTCAAACCATCACACCTCAATTAATATTTAAATAAAATTTGATAGTTTTCAATAATTCTCAATCATTATTTCAACTCCATAGTCCACAGCGGAATCATCAATTACTTTCAATAAAATTCAAACCACAACTCCTCTCCATCAACTACAAATTGCATCAAATCACTGATAATACAGGTATTTTCATAATTTCCAATATTATATCAGTAGGAATTTCCAATACTATCCAAACCATCACATAGGCTATCAATTGCATCAAATTACCAACAATATTCTCAATAGCTTCCGAGATTATCAGTATTTCCAATGATATTCAAACCATCATGCCTCAATTCATCTTGAAATTCAATAATAATTATTCTCAATCGTTATTCCAACTCCATAGGCTAGGTACCAGTTGTAAATCACCAATAATTTCCAATATAATATTCAAACCATCACCTACTCTCCATGAGATACAAATTGTATCAAATCACCAATAATATTCTCATTATCTTCCAATATTATCAGTAAATTTTCAATAATATTCAAACCAGCTCTCAACCCCCTCATACAAAAGTAGCATTAGCCGTCAGCGCCATATCACTCAGCGTCAACCCATTGAACTGACCATTACTTTTCTCCGACCCTGTATAAAAAGGACCTTCCGCACTATTATTATTGACCCTGTTCATGCCTTTCAAGGACAACGTTCGTGTCCTGACCAACGATCCTTCCGATCCTCCGATCCTTGCCGTTTTCAAAGCTGCACTCGAGGATATTGTCATACGCGTCAGGGAGCGTTTCACAGTTTCATTACGAAATTCCTTACTACTTAAATTTCTTCCATCAAAACTGTACGTGTCGTAACGTATGGGAGTACAACAGGACTTGCTGGACCATATGGCTTTGAAACCAGCGCGAAATTTCTTGTTGAAAAACGCGTACAGCACTGGGTTGATGCAAGAGTTGGACGCGCCTAACCATTGTGCCAACGGAAGAAAATTGTATATCACAGTTTCTTCCCAGGGACGTAGCTCGCCGCCCAGTTTTAACCGGGTGAAAATCACGTACAAGGGGAACCAGGAGAATGCGAATAAAACGATGACAATGAACAGCATTTTGATAACTTTGACTTTGGAACGGTGTATTATGAGCTCCTGGTACATTTGAACTTCGCCGGGCATTTTGCGACAGCAGACACGGCGCCAAATTCGAATGTAGCAGATTGAGATGATGATCAGCGGTAGGAGGTAGCACATTATCAGATTGGCCAGGACAAAGTAGACGTTTTCGCTGTAGGGTGTAGGCCAGGTTTCCAGGCAAGTCTGGAAAATAGAAGAATAGTTATTAATATGACCTTTATCGTCCATCCAAAATTTGACTCGAAATGACTTAATTATTCACTCAAGAAGTTTGAATAAGTTCAACTAATAGAGATATTCTTAATAGTGATATTAGTTTTACAAGAGTTTTGTGGGCAAAGTTGTGTGGGGCTCCTTTTCCAGTTGAATGCAAACATGTTCTAAAAAAAAAGAATGTAAAGAACGCGAAAGTGCTTGTCCTATCAGCTGATTCATTCGCCATTTTTGTCGTCATCAATCATACTTTGCTTAATAGCATAGCTTTCTTTAATAGAAGGCCATGGCCTAAAAATTAACCACTATGTAGAGTAGGAAATTGGGTTCATTTAAAAGCGTTAAAATCATTTTCCAGTCAGCTGTTCTGATGGATGATGCGTTTTCCCATTTGACTTATTGCTACAAATCATAAGCTATTTTAATAAATAACTGTCTATTCTTAATCTTTCTTGCCAATCTCTATCACAACCTATTACAAAAAACACAAAAGTAATTCTATACGAAAAGTTTCATGAACGTTTTTCATGAAAATTATACTCAAAGAGGGAAAAGCCAAGTCAACATGCATGATTTGTATCTGTACTTGATGCTTTCATATGAAATGACTATGACTACGGTGCGACGTTGCCATATTATTAGGGCATGACCTTCTATTAAAGGAAGCTATGTTAATAGTCAATAGTCAAAAGCGTTTCATTACACATAATTGTGAAAATAAATTGAATATTTTGAAGTGGAATTACTTTGGAATACTTTCAAAATCAGGCTTCGGAATTTGAAAATCACTCTCAAATACAGTACGGTAGCCTATTTATATAGTTATATAGTTTATTGTTAGCCTATTAATATATAATATAGTCTGTTCAAGCAAAGAATATATTCTGGCAAGATGGGAAAATGACTCCAGTCCAATCAATGTTCATTCAAAAATGATGAATTCGGTCCCAAATAATTGTAGATCAGAATGTTTCCTACAATTTGAGATCAAATTTATGATACTTGTTACCAATATTGCCCGAGCTGGAGTCATTTTTCCATCTTGCCAGAAGGTCTTCTCTATTGCTTGGACAGACTATACTTTTAATACTGACCCTGAATACTTTCGATACTTTTAACATCACTTTGAAATATTTTGAAAGCTTGTATAATGTATAATCACCTGCATATTACTGCCATCCTCCAAAGGCCGTAGTTGAAAGAAGAGCGCCCAGGGCAGTGTGATAGTGAGAGAGAAACACCAGATGAGAAAGACAACCAGCTTACAGGCTCGTGACGTCATCTGCCAACGCATCGGATAGCAAATGGCCAGGCAGCGTTCGGCCGAAATCGCCACGAGTGTGTTGATGGACGCATTCACCGAGACACCCTGTAGATAGGGGATGGTCTTGCACACAAACCAGCCCATTGTCCATGCTGAAAAAAGGAAAACGTTCAAACATTCAGTTGGTCTATATATTTCAAAATAGTTGGCCAATTTGTTGATTTGGAGATTGAAAAACTCCATATTGTAGAGTCAAATTTGCTTGGGAAGACACATGTTGTGAAGACATGTAGAGAAGACATGTAGTAGATGAAGAATGTCCTAAAAAAACTTTTCCACGAAGTGACATCTTTTAGTGTGTTTATTGCATAGTCTGCTCTGTCCAAGCAAAGAAGAGCCTCTGGCAAGATAGAAAATTTACTCCAGCTTAGTCAATATTTGTTCAAGAATTATAAATTTGGTGTTAATAGTAGATCAAATTTTTTCCTAAAAATTGAGAACAAATTGATAATTTTCGAACCAATATTGACCGAGCTTGAGTCATTCTCCCATCTTCCAGAGAGAAAGAAGATCCAGAGAGTCTTCTTTGCTTGGACAGACTATCTCTACAACATCTACAACTACAATTCAAATTTGTATCACTTTTACTTCATGTATATAAGACGAGTTAAATTGTTGAAATATTGACAAAAATGTCAATGACAATTAATATATGAATGTTATTCATGATTACGATTCATTCAAAACCAATGATTTCTGGTTTTCTCTTATTTTTTTGAGAATGATGCCACATGGGCTCTAGGTCTGTGCGTGAGTATTGAAAAACAAAATCAAACTAAAAAATTCTTTCTTGTCACATGGAGTGCACAAATACATATTTTGAAGACTGATTAACACAAATGAGTTTATCGACAGCAACTCCAGTTCGTTAGATAAATACAAATAATAATAACAAATTCAATAATCAACCGCTTTCTTAGATAATATATAGCATTCATAAAGTGCATCAACAAGACAACTAGGGTTTAGTCCCACATGAGTCATATAGATTTGTAATGGCATATGAAAGGGATGATGATGAGAGACTCTTCTCTCATACTTTCCAGGTAGTTGGGACCGACGGCTTATCGTCTTATCCGAAAGACCGATTGGATTGATTTAAGGGTTACAAAACTTGATCAAACTGATACTGCATTTTCATCAATTCATCGCCCTCCGGCAGGAAAAATAATAAATTCTGATTCAAAATTAATTGATATAAAACTTACTAAATTTCATGCAAGAAACCGTTAAAGAATATCCACCTGATGAAATATATTGTTACCGAGTCTACAAAAATGAAAATGACCAAAAATCAGCTAGGATTATTATGTTCAGAAGTATTGGGATCTTTCAATGTACGGAATATTGCAACTTGTTATATTTAGATTAATCTAAACTATTCTATTCCTTGTTTTATAAACAATTTTAAATTTTAATCTGGTAGAGAAATTTGTTCTCTACAAATTTGTAAAGAATAAAAATTTCGATAGGATGCCGCGTTTAGAAGTTATACGCGAAAAACAATAGCAACTACCAAATTTTGCGGACAGAGCCTTGAGAAATTGGAGAGCTGAAACGAACGAACATTCCAGCCAAGAGAAGTCCGTGATTGTGCATTGGAACTGCAACGCTACCTAGCGGAGCAAAGTGTAACTAACAGGCGCTAGAGTGCAGCACCAAGCGGGCGGTTTCTGAGGAAGGCGGTCGATTCAAGTAGTTTGAACTGAAATTTGACGAAAATAATCGTCAAGTAATGGAACATTTTTACTGTTTGTCTTGTTTTCTAAACAATTTTACTTTTTATCACTTTCAATTTGTGTAATAGGAGTTGAATTATTGAAATATTGACACTACTTATTGATGCTTGCGATTCTTTTTCAAACAATGATTTTCTCTTTCATAATTTAGATTAAGATTTTCCCAATGTTATTATGATATGGCAATGTTCCTACTTTTCTACTACCAATGTAATGGAATAAAAACACTGATGTTGTCAAATCAATTCTACAAAATTGATAACGGCTTAGTCTAAGAATAATTATTCTTCTACAATGTGATAATCTGATAAGTTTATTGAAATCCATGCATGAGACCATTAAAATTTAATTTACAGTTATGTAGACTTGGCTTGTAGCCTAGTGTTTGGCCAATTTCAATATCAAATCATCTCATATCACTTACTTAGCATTTTTTTCACAATTTTTGAACTTTCCAACAACTTTATTGCCGCTTTATGATTGAAATTCTCGTGATAGTTCTTGTCCATTATTAATGATTCTAATTCCATTATTTATTCCAATAATCTAGGAATTTGGTAGTTATCATTTCTTCAAATCGAAAGTATTGAATAGGCTACGGTACTTAATAATTAATGTTATGATTTATGAATTTGAACTTGAACCCACCAAAATGAAGACCTGTAACATGAAATTATCTTGTAGGCTGTAATAAAACATAAAATAGAAATCTTATCAATGTACCAAGCATGAGTATAGAGAAGTAATTTTTTTTTATTTGTAAGAGTGATGAAGTATTGTGATTCTGAGATAGAAGAAAAGAGAAAGAAGAAGGAACGATGATAAATGAGAAGTAGGGAGCGAGAAGACGAATATACCTAGAGAAATAACAAAGATGTAGGCCTAACAATTCAAACTACGAAATAAATCCCATTGCTTTTCAAGTATAGTCTGTCCAAGCAAAGAAGACATTATGACAAGATGGGAAAATGACTCCAGCTCCGTCGATATTGATTAAAAAATTATACATTTTCTTCAAGTTGTAGATCAGAATGTTTCCTACAATTTGGGATTAAATTTATACCTTTTGAATCAATATTGACTGAACTGGAGTCGTTTTCTTATCTTGCCAGAATAGCTTCTTTGCTTAGATATACTATACGTCCTATCATTTATTCATTAATGAGCAATTAATTACGCGTACTGGAGAGCTTCCTTGCTTCAATACAATCATAATAATGATTGTGATGAAAATATTACAGGAGTACAGCTTATCACAGTTCATAAGACTGTCTTGATGATGAGGGAGCATGACAAAAGCCGAAAGAGCTTAGAAGAGGATGGAAATAGGGGATGAGAGGAGAAGGAAGATAAAATGAAGAAAAATAAGAGGAAGATAATGAAGAAGAAGGAAAAGGAGAGGAGGGAGAGGGAGCGAAAGAGAGTAAAGAAGCGTACAATCCAATAAGATGACTAGAAGGTAGTTCTGTACAGCTGGCAAATCTGTGTGAGTGATTTCAGGCGTAATGCAACAAGTCAATTATTCGACTTTAGTACAGTCTGTCCAAGCAAAGAAGACCCTCTGGCAAGTGGGGAAAATGACTCAAGCTCGGTCAATAGTTGTTAAAAAATTATAAATATAGTCATTATTGATCAAATAATCGTTTCCTACAATTTAAGATCGGATTGATAATTTTTGATCCAATATTGACCGAGCTGGAGTCATTCTCCCATCATGCCAGAGGATCTTCTTTGCTTGGACAGACTATAGCTAATCGTAATCTAGAGTGAGCTGCTCAGTCATTATTAACTGACATCAAGACGTTATGAGAGATTTGGGAAGCGGGTGAGATGATGAAGAAGAAGGAGAAGAAGAAAGAGAAGAAGGAGGTGGTGAAGGAGGAGGAGTAGAAGGAGGAGAAGAAGGAGGAGGAGCAGAAGGAGATGGAGAAGAAGAAGAAGAAGAAGAAGAAGAAGAAGAAGAAGAAGAAGAAGAAGAAGAAGAAGAAGAAGACAATATGCGATTGAAGCTTGGGGTGGTGCATATGATTGTCACTTTAATAAAATCTTCACATTACAAAAGCATCTTATAAGGGCAGCACTGGGTAAACCAAGACGATACCCAAGCAAGAAACTTTTTGAAGAATTAAATGTACCAACACTTAGACAGATGTATGTAACGAGGGTTGTTTTGCACTTAAATAAGGATAGAAATAATCTAGAAATTAGGAATATACCTTATCAGACTCGATCATTAGCATTAAATAATTTCAATATCAACCTAATAAAACTAGTAGTTTGTTGACACCAGTTCACCTATCTTTGCAATATATATTCAAACAAAATTCCGATAAAATTCATTAATTCAAAAATTACTAAAGCACTAATCAGGGTAATAAATTTATGGGTTCAGCAAAATATATATTCTACAATACCTAAATGTTAATAAGTCTGTTCATGATTCATTTGAGTTTTGAATGTCTTTCTATCTTCTATATTTACTTTTGAAAATTGATTAGCACTGGGATGTGTTCATAACTGAAAATTTATTATTTTTGTATTTTTCTTACTTAATTTTCATCTAGGAGAATAAATGCAGGCTACATGATTTTGGTTATCACCTGTATATTAATTTCAACACGAAATTATTAAACTTGTATCATTGTATTATTTATAATAAGCATTATTATTGCAATTATCTCCATTTATTTTAAGTCTTGTTTTCTTCATTTTTGGGTATTGCTTTACTTTGTGCTGTTCGCTTTATGAACTCGCAGCTAGCGCACAAGATTTCTTTGCTGGCTGTGCCAAATCATTTAGATATATTTTTATTTAAATTTATTATGCATTTTGTATGTATCATTCATATTTTGTAATTAATTACTGTATGTAATTTTTGGCGAAATAAATATATTATATTATTATTATAAGAAGAAGAAGAAGAAAACAAAAAGAAGAAGAAGAAGAAGAAGAAGAAGAAGAAGAAAACAAAAAGAAGAAGAAGAGGGAGAAGAACAAGTAAAGAAGAAGAAGAAGAAGAAGAAGAAGAAGAAGAAGAAGAAGAAGAAGAAGAAGAAGAAGAAGAAGAAGAAGATGATGATGATTATGATGATGATGATGATGATGATGATGATGCTGATGATGATGATGATGATGATGATGATGATGATGATGATGATGATGATGATGATGAAGAAATGCTTGTTATCCAATGATTGCTCAGTTGAATTTCATCTATTCAATTTGTATCACTTTAGATGATTTTAATTTTTCCAATATTGTCGATATTATTTTATCACATCATTATTTCTATCTATCCCATCAGTCTATCATCAGTTACGTGATAAAATCAATGATTAATAAAACAATAAAAAAATAATCGTGAATGATAAACATGATAATTCAATGTTGTTCTACCTCTTTTATGATTTATCTAATAATGATGAACGTTTCCTCTCTTCTGAACTGGAAAATTAAGTTTTATGACAAGAAATATTTTATATTATATATACCTCATGAAATCTGAGCTAGTTTATCAAACTATTTCCTATTCAAATTTCCATCTTCAATAATTTTTCTCTGGGAAATTTTTCTTCTCCGTAGAAGCTTGGCCTTCAACAGGGTCAACACTATTTGCTTGATCCTAGAATGGGTTCATTCACCGCTAGTCTGTGTCCAAGCAAAGAAGACATTCTGGCAAGATGGGAAAATGACTCCAGGTAGGTCAGTATTGATTAAAAAATCATGAATTTGATCTTAAATTGTAGGAAACATTCTTATCAACAATTTGAGACGCAATTTATAATATTCAAATCAATATTGACTTAGCTGGTGTCATTTTTCCATCTTGCCAGAATGTCTTCTTTGCTTGAACAGACTATATTCGGGAGAGGAAGTCGACATTTTGGGCTTGTTCCAAATATCGGCATTATTGCCAGACAAATTCACAGCATAATAAAACTCTCTCAGCTTTCCACAATAATAATCCACTCAAATGCAGGGATACTCACAATCCACCAATAATATTAATAAATTCAAAAATATTTTCATGAAACGTGGAAGTTTTTCATAACTTTTATGATTTTCTGCTTGATTAGATGATTTATTGATTCAAGATTACCAATGATATTGATTGGAGTAGTATATTTTTGTAGAAGGCAGATTGGGAATTTCAGAAAAATTACACAATAATTCAGAATACACAGAGTAGCCCATTATTAGCAATAATATTGTAAAAATTTGTATAAGTACCCCTTGAAGGTGTTAAGATCTGTCACTGTCATTGAAGTAGGAACATTAACATTTTTGGTTCTTTCTAGTTAATGTAACAAAAATAATATTAAATCATTCTTATCGATTGCAATTCTAAAGAAGGCACTCATTAGGCCTACTATTTTCAGGGAAGAAATGAAAATAATAGAATGCATTCCAACAATATTATAGGTAATAGCTTGTAGGCCTATATTCAGTGAATATTTCGCTTTCAAAATACGGCACCGATAGTGCTGTAAAATGGAAGTTATTGATCTTTTTTTCATTCATTTGAACCAATAATGAATCTTTTCAAGTTTTTTATTCTTTTCAGGCTGCATTATTATGATAAAGTAGCATAATAAGAAGCAATTCAAATACTTGAGAGGAAAATACACCGATTTATTGAATGAAACCCAATAAAAAAGAAGGAAAATATTGAATTCTTTGCCGACCATTTTACAAAATTTCAGTTCAAATTTGCCGCTCTCTGTCACTGCGACTCGCTTAGTGCTGCCATCTGTCAAGACGCTAGTTATTTTCCATCTCACTAGGTAGCGCAGAGGTTCCACATCCCAATTTCAGCGGCTCTTGGCTTGTCAGGACATCTTCAGCTCTCAAATTCTGGAGTCTTCGTCAACTAAACAATGTATAGTCTGACCAAGCAAAGAAGAGCCTCTTGCATGATGGGAAAATGACTCCAGCTTGGTCAATATTGATTATAAAATTATAAATTTGATCTCAAATTGTAGGGAATGATTTGATCTACTATTTAGATCACATTTATTATTCTTCAACAAATATTGACCAAGCTGGAGTAATTTTTCCATCTTGCCAGAGGCTCTTCATTGCTTGGTCGGACTATAGTTGAAACAGTTTTTTGGTCATAACGTCTAAACGGTGCTTTCTAGCGTAATTTGCGTTATTTTCACTTTTGTATGCAATAAAATTCTCTATAACTTATAAATATTGTAAAATTCACTGTGATAGATTAATTTAAATATAAATACACATTGCGATGGGATTTCTAACCCAACTGTATAGTCTGTCCAAGCAAAGACGACCCTCTGGCAAGATGGGAAGATGACTCCAGCTTGATCAATATTATTTTATTCACGAATTATAAATATGGTCTCAATCGTAGAACAAATTGTTTTCTACTACTTGAGATCAAATTGATAATTTTTGAACAAATATTGAACAAGCTGGAGTCATTCTCCCATCTTGCCAGAGGGTCTTCTTTGCTTGGACAGGCTATACTACGTTTTTAGTCCAATTTTATATAATTCTCAAATCATGATTTATAGGGAATTTTTCATAACTTGAATTTGTATTTCAATATGTATTTGATTTTATCATTTTCAATAGAATTTCTATAGTATGAGAAATAAATCTATGGTTAAAATCAAAGTATTACAGGCTATGAAACAAAGATCTGAGTAAAGTTTTTGAAATAAGTTAGTGAATTTAGTGAAGAATGTCTCCGTATAGAGATAGAATCAAAGTTGAAGAGAGACTTGACATTTCAAAAATCTGTAGAGGTAACGGAATGAAATGGTCATCCATTTTCCTATCAATAGAATATCATTCTATTTTCAGCCCCACTTCAATTCATGATAACATCATATCCTTCGACATTTACAAAATTTGTTTCAGAGCTGTTTCAAACAGAACTATCCATGAGGAAAATGTCTGTCTGTTCACCAATAGTATATACGTCACTATCTAAAGTTTCTCTCTCAATATACATACACTACTGAACCCTTATGAAAAACAAAGAAAAATGATTGCAGAGAATATCAACTGAGCTGTCAACTAAACTAATTGGCTCTAGTGATCACAATAACAAAATGGGAACATAAAGTTTTGATTGACTCTGAAAATTGTAATAACGTACATTGGAATCACAAGCGGAAATAACAAATTTATTTATTCACAATGGAGACAACGGGTTTCCTCAAATATGTCTGATTTATACCAATCAAAACTTTTCGAGCTGAATGAACTTTTCTATTGTAGTCACTCATTGATAAACATCAAACAAACTTCATTATTTATTATTTCCAATAACTCTTTCCCTGTTATAAACAACTGGAAAATTGAAAAAATTCTATTTCATCAGTTTTTTTTTTGTTTTGTATAATATTCCATTCAAATTTCCTGTTGAGCTAGGATCAATCACAAACCTAACCTGTTGGTTTCACTATAGAACAATAGAACTCTCTAATTCTTTATTCTTTCTTTACAATTGTGACTTGGTTTCCAAGTATTTCAAGCAAAGGATGAATGAGTGATGATGATGATGAATGTTTAAGATGTAGGTTATTATGTCTCGAAATACTAGAATCCTCTTTGGTTTCACTTATTAAAATTGGAAGTGGGATGGTGCAGGATAAGCCTAGTTTTTTTGTTTCAGATTATATCTTCAAATCAAGGCCTACTCTTTCTGATACACAGTAATGATACAAAGGTCCAAAATGATACGCATTCGTACAGGAAGGAAGCTCATTGACACAAAATATTTGCAACGTTGGGTGCAAAGTCTTTTAGGCTACTCCAACACTGAAATTGATAACTATGATTGAAAATAGAACAAAATTATTAATTGAATTAATTGAAAATTTAGTTCCATGCTTTTTTAAAATTATTATTGTTATGTTATCAATTTTCAGTAATGGTGTAAAAGACCTTGACCCCTACATTGCAAATATTTAGTATAAAAATATTTCTAATGCTAGTAGGGGTTTAGTAGGGTAAAGTTTTACCCTTTAGACTTCCTAATAAATCTAAATTATCAATTTACACATGTACTTCAATCCATGTTATTTGACTATAACTGTGCTTATTGTAATTTCTATTCAATGTTATTCTTCTTTAGAGCATTGTTTTTCTCTGGAAGTAGGCCTATATACATAATTACTTATTCATATAGAAATATAGTTGAGGGTTGAGTGTAAGATAGGACCAGCTGCGCCCTAACTTCGCCCTCTCAGGTCATGAAATGAAGGCAGCCAATCTATTCTATTCACTCTCACTCTACACTTTGTGTCTTCATCCATTTTCCTCTTTCGTGCCCTTTCAACCCCTCATCCTATTCTTCTTCTTCTTCTTCTTCTTCTTTATTTTCGTTTTGTGCAAAGTGGCTCTCTCTCTCTATGTCTTGGAACTAAAGCAGCAGAGTGTAGTGCCGTGCAATCCAATAAACGTCCATTCCTATGAAGAGACAATACAACAGATTTCAAGAGCTATTCGCTAAGACGGCCTTCTCTCCAGTAATCTACTACTAGTAAGCTTATTTTATAACAGAACAGCTTACTACTGTGTCATTTTTACTTTTCTTCTTCTCCTCCTACTTCTTCTTCATTCTCTTCCTCCTCCGCTTCCTTCTTCTTCTTCTTCACCTGTTTCTTCATCGAAATATCTACTACTTTTTTCATTCATATGAAGCTTTTACTTTTACTTTTATTTTACCTTCTACTCATAACTCTTCATTTGTTTGTAATTTAGTTTTCTTATTATTATTATTTCTTTGTATCGTTTTATAGCAGAATATATTTAATTATTATTTTATAATTATTGTAAATGTTATTGTAATATGTTTTTGATGCAATAGGTTTTTCAAGACCTGGCATGGAATAAATATATCAATCAATCAATCTTCTTCTTCGTATCCGAACCGCTCACGAACTGAATACGAGCTGAACACGAACCGAACACGAACCGCTCACTAACTGAATACGAGCTGAACACGGACCGAATACAAACTGAATACGAGCTGAACAAGAATCGAACACGAACCGAACACAACAGTTCACGAACAGAACACGAGCTGAACACGAACCGAATACGAACTGAATACGAGCTGAGCACGAACAGAACACGAACAGTACACGAACCGAACATGAACTGAACACAACCCGAACAAGAGGATGAAGTTTGTTCATGTTTGGTTGGTTTTTTTCGTGTTCTGTTCGAGTTGGGTTCGTGTTGGATTCATAATCATTTTGAGTTCTGTTCTTGTTGGATTCGTTTTCGGTTCATGTTCTAATGTACTTTCAAATTAAAATTCGATCATTTCTAAATTATTCTCATCACCACTCAGCCTATTTCTGAGTTTTCAGTTCTTATAATCTTTGTAATCTTTCTCCATTAAACCTCATCTACTCAATAACACTTGCAAACTGCTTGCAAACTGCCCTAACAGATTCAATAAAATTCATTTGCCATTCATCTCTCTGATTGTATTCTTGTTCTCAAAAGCCGACTCCAGCTGAGCTTCCGGTTAACGAATGACTGACAGCCCTGTCAGGACAGTCGGCGAGCACTCTGCGAGAACTTATCGACTCGAGTGTGACCTCAGCTGAACCGATGCGCTCTCGCAGACCGCTTACAGACTGTGCTGATAGATTTGGGCATGAATAACAGTCATTCACCAACCTCCATCTTTGCTTGATTCTCCTACAACAGCAATATTTGCTTTTTTTGAGAGAGATAGTAGATCAAACAATTTATAGTCTGTCCAAGCAAAGAAGACATTCTGGCAAGAAGTGAAAATGACTCTAGCTTGGTCAATAATGGTTCAAAAAGGATGAATCTACTCTCAAATTGTAGAAAACGTTCTGCTCTACAATTCGATGCCGAACTTATAGTTTTTGAACCAATATTGGCCGAGCTACAGTCATTTTCCCAGTTTGCCAGAATGTCTTCTTTACTCGATCAGACTACTACAATCAGTTTCAAACTGTCATGAATATTGTTCGACAAGTTCTTCAACTCCATTCAAAATTGTCTCACAATTTCTACTAGTCTTCAAGTTCAACCATTTATTTTGTAAGGAAACGACTCGAAATACTTCTTTGAAATGCTATCGTCTAGTGTTATTGTACAAGTTTTGTGAAAAAATTTGAAAGGTTTTTGGAAGGTCAATGACCCCTGGAAGCAAATATTCGTAAACAATTTCAATCAGTGAAGGGAAGGCACTGGCGGCTCGTGCCTACGAAACAGGTGAAGTGCTCGTATCTTTCACTGTACAGCACTTCACTTGTTTCGTGGGCACGAGCCGCCAGTGGAAGGGAAGCGATCTCTATTAATCCTCATGTTTTCTTCCTCATTCCTACTCATTCTTGCTCTCTCTCTTTCTCTCAATCCCTATTCTTCTCTTGCCTGCCATTTATCTTTCATCATCTCACTCTCTCTCTGTTACACTCCAGTCTTCTTCTCTCTCTATTCTCGAATCTATTCCTCTTCCACCCCATTCTTCATCAAATCTTCTTCTAGCCTCTCTTCCATTACTTTTTCTCTGTATCTCTCATTCTACTTCTGCTTTTTCTCTCCCTCATCTATCATCCCTCTCTTCCATATCTTCCCAACCCTCACCAACCTTATTTTCGTCCTTTTTCTCATTTTCTATTGATCTGGAAAGTTCATTCATTCATTCACAACCGATTTGATGTTATTGCTACTGTGTATCCAAGCAAAGAAGACATTCTGGCAAGATGAGAAAATGACTCCGGCTCGGTCGATATTGGTTCAAAACTTGTAAATTTGGTCAAATACTGTAGATCAGGATGTTTACTACAATTTGAAATGAAATATACAAATTTTGAACCAATATTGACCGAACTGGATTCATTCTCCCATCTTGCCAGAATATCTTCGTTGGTTGAATAGACTATACAAGGCAATAATTGAGCTGTTTTTTGGGGAGAAAGTTATCCAACTGTAACTTTAGTGACTAATAAATTTCTTCAGCCTATTGCTAAAATCCATCGATCTGAGATGTAGTTTATAGCTATATCTATACTCTATCTATATATGCTTCACTCTTCCATTATTGGTAGAGTTCCATGAAAGATAATTAAATTTATCGTATAGTTACGAATTCCTATTATTATACTTTGTTGTACTATTTATATATTGTACCTATCATTATACTTTCGTATTATATTCTTATTGTACTTTACTAGTCAATATCAGAGTCTTTCAGATGAAAGGCTTTTAAAATTTACTAGTCAATATCAGATTCTTTCATACAAAAAACTCTTCATTATAATACTTCTAAAAACTACTATCATTATAATGGTTAGGATCTTCAAAATAAGTAACTTTGATTGTCCAATTCATGTTGTATTCAAATCGATAATGAGTTCCATGTATATTATGTTGCCAAAATTGAAATACAAAGTAAGAAATGACTTTAATAATATTTATATAAAAATATCGATAAATTTTCATCCGCAGTAGGAAGTAGTACACATAGTATAATATTATACCTATACCATAGTATAATATTGTTGAATATACCTATAATTTTATTTCCTTTACTATGTATTACGAGGCAGGTAGGATAGAAGAAAAATTGAATAATATTCCAGAAATAAACATGAATGAATCAATAATCAACTAAAACCGACTATCACTACTAAGGAGAAAGGAATAGGGAAAATCACAAGGCAATAGATAAGATACTGTGTTGAATGATACTTGATGTAGATGGTCTGGAGTTTCGAGTTTCATCTATCTCACTGGAAGAATAGTTCAGCTTGATATCCAAACAAAGTTATTGTAAAGACGAATTTATACTCTTATGGATACAAGTACATGTGACAAACTTTCGTATTAGTTATTTGTCATCCTCATCCTCACATTGATATAAACAGAACTGTTCTCATTCTGTCACTCCACAAGCAAACTTTTAAGAAAGTTTATTACTTCAAACTAGCGGAGATACCCAGCTTTCAAACGGTTTTTCAGGAAAAATACTGCTGAATTACAAATTTCGATAAGTTGAACAATAATGTAAACTGATAATTTCCCTTAAATTCAGTTCAACAAGATTCATGATAATACATTAAGGCTGTTTCATTAGATCATTGCGCGCTGGCCGCTGATGTTGTCAAGATTTGTAATTTGGCTATTCCCATATGATGTTTTCCAATAAAATTAGAGGATAATAATGCTAAAATCATTTGTTAGTAGGTTAAATCACATATTTATTCGAAGGTTAGAAATTTAGATTTATCAAAGTTACAATTTATTCAAAGGTTAGAAATATTTATTCAAAATGAACCCAAATGAACGTCGTTCCAACTTGAGATGTACATCAACAATTCAATCTGTGGATAGTTTCAAGTAAGCTTCTACTAATTAATAAGATTTTCTACTAATAAGATTTAAGATATAAAATTTGTCGAACTGTGTTGAATTATTTGGTTCAAGTGCATTTACACCTTTCATTCTCTTTGTTAATCAAACGAAAAAAATGAGACAAGTTTAAAATGGAGGTTTAATACAGATTTTATACAGATATAAGTAGTATATTACAAAATGAGTGTGGGAAGGTCACATTTACAAACGAATTTAATATTTCCAAACGAGTCAAAGACGAGGTTGAAATATGATGAGAATTTGTAACCACCTTCCCGCAAAAATTTCGTGCAAATTTTTCGTCATAGTACCTAATAAAAGTTCCAAATGAAAGTGTATAATCATAGTACCTATGAAAGTTCAAAATAAAAGTTTCAGCTCACCTGTCATAATATTGCTGATCAACGTGAACGGCAGACAGATGATGTTGACCAGTAGATCTGCGCAGGCAAGGTTGGCAATGAACAGATTAGTGGGTGTGCGCATGCGCGGACTCCGACAGACGACCGCAACCACGGCAAAGTTGCCAGTGACGCCAACTATGAACACCATGCTGTAGGCCACGCAGAACACCACGGTCAACTCCAGCGAATAGCGCAGCTCGTTCTGCAGCACGGCTGTGTCGGTGTAGACGGTTGTATAGATTAGTTGGGTGCTGTGAACAGATCGAAAAATTCATGAATTATTAGTAAGATAAGAAATAACAGTAATTTAAAAAATATAGAAACTTTTTCGAATGCACAAAAAAATTTATTAAATTCTGGAATTTTGAATGAAATCGTCCATAATCGAGTCCTAGAACACAGATGCCCGGTTTTTCCAAGCATACTCAAAGTTGAGGGACCCTCAAATATTGATGAACAGCAGACATTTTCTATGATAAGTATAGGAAATGTAGTAAAGTGTAGTGAACTTGAGAGTCCCTCAAATTTGAGTGTGCTTGGAAGAACCGGCCAAGAGACTTTGGAGTTGAAAGGTAAAAAATTGAAAGAACATGTGTACATCTGATAACCACATGCTTTTGAAAATTAAGTGATATGGAATGCGCTTAACATCTGATTAACAATAATAAACACGTCCAAATTGTCTCACTTCAAATTTTATTTAATTAATTAAAAAACTATTTAACACCGAATTCAATGAAAACGTTGCTCAAATTGTAGTGTTGGAAGGTACCAATCAACTAGTGAAAACCAAAACTCTTTATGTAGCCTTTCAGCCGAGATATAATCGAAAATATATGGCGTGTTAGAGATTTTTCCCTAGACTAAGTAGATAAAAAGTGTATAAAAATTGACAGTATTCAATAACTGTTGTAGCAAAATAGGTCATGTTTAACATTGCGTTAAAAACAGCGAATAACGCAGCTCGTTGTGCAGTGTTGGGTACTGAAAATAGATGAGAGAATAGGAAAATTGGAAGAATAGAGAGATAAAATTCAATGGAATGACAAGATATTGTCAAACCACAGACAGATTCACTAGAAATCACGGGATTCATTAGAAATCAAGTTACCGGTTTTAGTTGCTTTGGATGATTATCAATATCTGGTAGACTATATTGTTATGGTAATTGTGATATGGTTAACAACCACAATATCTTTTTCATAACTACTCAACAAGAGGGAGATAATAATTATTGTATTTTATTATATTATTGATGCAGAAAAATGTGGCATGTTGAACTCTTTCTGTAGCACCTTTGTGTCGGTGTAGATGGCTGTGTAGATCAGTTGGGTTCTTCTGACAGCCTAGTTCAAGAAATCTATAAATTATGAAACAAATAGAGGAATAATACAGAACTTCAGGACAAAATTAATGGCGAAAACCGCACTTTGATATGTTGAACAGTTTTGGAGTTATTAACTTATTTGTAGTGTATGATTCGATTCCTCTTGGATAGTACTCTACCTATAATAAGCAAGCTGCTAAAGTAACTCCCCTCTTCATTTCTATTGGTGGATGACATTTCAACGTTGTCTGACAAGTCTACTACGTCACACTGCTTCAACCAATCGCGTGCGAGTTCAAAGCCACGCCCACACGCTCTCTCATTGGCTGATGACAATCATGACTGATAGACGATGGCGACTGTCGATATAATTTCGTTGACGATGTTAAACCAGTTGAACAAAACTGGTTCAAAATTGGGATCAAGATAGTGGTGGGCCTGTGCCTGTTTTCTCTTTCCCTATCATATAATTATTATGATTGTGTGTTTGTATATCTGAATAAATAAATAAATAGTCTCTATATATAAAAGCGAAATTGCACTGATTCATTCATTCATTCATCACCAGAACTAGAAATCCACTGAATCGAATGCGTTCAAATTTGGCAGGCATGTTCAGTTGGACGTTTAGACGCGCGCTAAGAAAGGATTTTAAAAACTTTTCAAGCATACGCCAAATATTTTAGTTTTTCAGCTAGTAATGAATAAAACAAAACTTTAGTTGAAAGCTAAAAAATGTACAATCTCAAAACAAACCTTCCACTCATAACAGGAAACAATACTTTATATTTGAAATATAACATGAAGAGAAATCAATTCAGTTGAATGAAAATCATCCTATATATTATTAATCAGTGAGTATTTTATTCATTTAATGATAATTTCACGATAAAAAATTCACATCCACTGCAGTACACTTTTCATCCACAGCTCCTACTGACAGTTCGCTCGTTCACAGCTGATCGTTCATTATCAGCTGACAGCTGTTTTGAACTGCTAACTATTCCACCAACCACTTACAGTTTTTGACTCTCACACTCAGTCCAAACCAGGGAGAATAATAATTAATACATTACACTATACTACTTTATTACATTTCCTATACTTATAATAGGAAAATGTCAGCTGTTCATCAAAATTTGAGGGTCCCTCTACTTTGAGTGTGCTTGGAAAAACCAGGCATAAGACTTTTGATTTTGTTGAAATCGTTCCAATAATTATGTGAACAAACATAATTATTCGTTTTTCCATATTGGTCAAACATAAAAGAACAATCTAAACAATCATGAATATAAGTGAATTAACCTAACAATCATGATCACTCTTACGAAGTTAACAATACATCACACTTATATTTCGACAATTTAACAAGTCAGACGTGTGATTGTCAAATACCACTCATCTTATGAAATATGGGTAGTTTTTTCTCATTTGCAAGAGAAGAACAAAGTAAGATGTATACAGTACAATATCACTGAGCTATCAAAACATCACAATAAATTCATTTTTCCGACAATTTAACTAGTCAAATATGTGAACATCGAATACCACTCATCTTATGGAATATTGGCAGTTTTTCTGTCATTTGCGAGAAAGCAAGAAAGAGAGATGTATACACATACAGTTCAAAAGAAAAATTGGAAGAAGACAAACGAACATAGAGATAAAAACCAGGATGATAAACGAATATATGGAAGCAAATCTACAAAATAGCCTGGTAGCGAGTGGGAGAGAACATCTTCATTTCAACCCTGTACTCTATTTGATGTAACATCCTACTTGGGATACATTGTATCCCCCATCTTTCACATGTAACGAAAGATTAAAATTACATCAATTACAGAGTCTAGTCTGACACAAGCATTACATTCAAATGGTGCCCAGCACTGGATAAGCTAAGCTTGCTATTCTCATCCATTTGTCAAAGCATTTTTTATGCTACTTTTTCTTCTCTCTCTCTCTCTCTCTTTTTCACTCACTTTCTAACTGAAAGAGACTATCAATTACTCACTCACTCACTGAGCTGAGTTCAGTTCATCTACACTATCACTTATTCTTCAATCACTTATTCAAATTTTCTTTTTTTCAGTATTCGAACTCTTTTTCTGCCTTTTTGCATCTCCTTCATCTCTATTATTCTTCAAGGATTACTTCCTTCCTTCTAATCTAAATCTTCCTTCTTTTTATCCACTTTTATATTTTTCTTCCAAGATTGACTTTCCTCCTATTTTTTCTTCTTTCTCAATCCCCTTTATTATTTCTTCTCCATACACTAGATTTTTCTTCTCCAATCCCAATGTAATCTTGAAACGTCTTGAATTTTATATAGTCTGTAGTCTGTCCAAGCAAAGAAGACCCTCTGGCAAGATGGGAAAATGACTCCATCTTGGTTAATTCTTGTTCAAGAACTATAAATCTGGTCTTAATAGTAGATCAAATTCTTTCCTAAAATTTGAGATTGAATTGATAATTTTTGAATCAATATTGACCGAGCTTGAGTCATTCTCCCATCTTGCCAGAGGGTCTTCTTTGCTTGGACAGACTATACCAATCAATTATTATTTTTTCATAGTAAGCTTCACGAAACACTTCAAGAGGATTGAGATTTATCATGGAACTTCTTTATACAGTAGATGAATTATTACATTTCTTGGAGGTTTCTTATGGTTCACCTCACAGACTATCCCTAATGGAAATGGAAATCACCTTTCTTTTTATCCTATCAGCTAACAGTGTATAGCCCCTACTGTATAAAATAGTGTATAATGTACTATAGTGTACTGTGTATTTTGTATTTATACAGTAGAAAGTTTGTACTGTGAAGTCATCTTTTTCCTACGGATTTAATACACTTAAATTGGATGAAAACCTTCCTTGAAACGAAAATACAGTATAGCTGACAAAAAGATAGGCGGTTTTGTCTGCTCCTTGTGCTCAACAACAGCTGATGTTCTCAATAAGAGTTGTCAACCAGCTATGTTGTCCAGATGATGTTGTTGAAATCAAAGGATAAATTAGATTCTTTTCATCAGCTGTTATTGGGTTACATCAAGTACAAGAGAAACATAATGGGATAGCCTTCCATTATTTTATGTTATTAGTGCTATCAACTAATTTATAATCTATGTAAATTTCTCATAATATTCCAACTTTTCTTATAAATCAACAGTAAACTTTATCACAGTTGACTAGCTGTGAGACTGAAGTCATGTGTGCGTCACGTTATGTTTTGTGATCTGGAGAATAAATTCGATTTTGAATTTCTAATATTACTATTGAAAAGTTATTTCGATTTGAATAATTGTGAAACAATTCCAATTCCTCTCCTTTCTCTCACAGTTTTTTTCTCACTCTGTCCTGCCCCTCTCCTTTCCCACCTCTTTCTACCTCCCACCCTTTCACCCTTCTTACTCTCTCTCTCTCTCTCTCTCTTTCCAAATTTCACCAACCAATCCCATTACAGAATAGGAAGGATGATGAGGGATGAGAATTCACATAGCTACTCACTACTGGTACTCTGCTCAGCATGTCTTGTTTTGATTTCGTGGGGGGTTGGGGGTGCGCTTATTCCAGGGCACTGCGGTCTAGGGGGGTCTAGGAGGTTGGGGTACGGTATTCAGGA
This sequence comes from Sogatella furcifera, assembly GCA_017141385.1. Lineage (NCBI taxonomy): Eukaryota > Metazoa > Arthropoda > Insecta > Hemiptera > Delphacidae > Sogatella > Sogatella furcifera. The sequence goes on from CM029556.1 coordinate 27,507,626, forward strand.
GTTGCGAGAAGGGAAGGTAGGGTTTGCACAAGAGCGAGGCATGTTGAGGTTTGACCTGTCCACGCAGATATTTCGAAATTGCCTGTCAATCGAACCGAATAGGAGCTCACAGCTGGGGATTTTCAAAGTTCAGTCCTCAAAATTGGGAACGAAATTGGTCAAAGCCTATTATTACGTGATCGCTTGACTGTCTATTCATTTTTCTGTTTCTTCTATTAGATTTATATTTATTATTTTTATAACTTCAACAACACGAAATTTTTGCAATGAAGTCTAAATTGATACTTAAATTCACAACATGGAATACCTGTATTGTTCATTTTGTTCTATTTTATGTCTTTCATTTCTCACATTAATTCCATGCCTCATTCTTGATTTGTAATTTTACTAAATTTTGGTCACAATTCCCATGAATTTCAGTTCAATACTGATTTCCTCTAATCTCTTATTAGCGCTTCTTACATAAGAACTAACAACAAAGATGACAATGTCAGAACAAAATTATACGATTGATACCGGATTTTTATAAAAAATGGTAAGAGACTTACTATTTTTATGTTTCATGAACCGGGTATGAGACATTGTAGGCTAATCTAAAAAGAAGAAACGTTGTACAAAGATACTGAGAAAGTAATCTAGGTTGTCAGAATGAAGAAAGTTTCTTTGTCGATTGTGATTGAAATATCGGCTAAAGTTATTGATTGAACAACAGTTCATTTATTTATTTCATGAAAAATATAATAAAAGGAGAAAAAACTTCTTTTATTCCGATTTTGATTAAAATGTCCAAATTCAGGTTACATGTTCTTTTTCAATACTCACAAAATTTCCACTCAGAAAAATATCACAGAGAATTTTGAATTCTCTGGAAAGGTTGACAGTTGTGGGATAAATTATCTACATAATTTGAAATTATTCAAGGAACTTATTTGAGAATTAAGTTCAATCACTTACAAAGAACGATTGAGAGAAGAAGAACAAAAAAGTAGAGAATGAAGAGGCCATTTAAGAACCTCTATCAAATCAGCCACGGAAAATTCTAGTCAATCAGAGCGAGTATACTGTGACAGCCTTCAAACTGTTCTCGCCTTCCGATTGGTGGTTGTACTAAGCTCCTCCTCCCACTAGCCACGCCTCCAGCCTATCACAAGCCACCAGTAATTGAACAAGTAGGTCGAGTTAGCTCCGAATTTATTCACCCAGCAGATGGCAGTAGCAGTAGGGTGACTTGCTTCGATTTCCATTGGACACGCCTCCAAGCTCCACCTACGATCAAAATGGCCGAAAACATCGGCTAGAAAAATTTCCCAATTCAACCAGTAGATGGCAGCAGTTGACAGGTGGTGTTTCAGTTTGAACTTGGACACGCCTTCATGCCCGCCTGCTCTTTTCTTATTGGTTGACAGTGGTTCGTGAGTTCTGTCTTAGAAAATGGCTGCTAGCAGGAAAATGATGGATGGTGTATCATACACAAAAAATTACGCTGATTTATTATTGACAATCTTGTGCTAATATAATATTAATTTATGTATTCACACTGGTTAGATTCTATCAAGCTAGTATTTGAAGAATTTATTTTCAGAATTTAGACTCAGTTTTACTTTTATCCTGTAACTCAAACCAGTCGCCTACTAGACTTCAATAGTTTATGCTGTATGAAATGAGATAAAAATATGATTTGCACTATCATCTTATATTCATCAATTCTATTTTTTAGACGATGAATAGGCTATAATTAAATAGAACTCAAACTATTCATGATCTAATACCGACCTATTCCAGTTAAGAGGGCCGTTTCTTGGCTTGCTTAATACATTAGAAAAAATACATTGATCGTGGTTTTTCAATTGATCAATAATTTATTATGATGGATGAGTTTATGCAGAGGAAATAATTTCTTGTGGATTCAAGTTGTTGGTAAAATAAGTTTTTATCAAATAGTGAAAAAATTATTCCAATAGCTCAATTGAAATTTTTCAAATTCCCCCTTGGTCTTGGCGCCCTATGTGGTCAAACCCTCCACACACCCCACGCGAGGGCCCTGTTACAGACCATCGAGGTATCGCAAAATATCGAGGATCGCATGATAGCCTATCGCATCAACAGCAGAACGAGAACTGTTATCTTTTCTGTGTTGACAGTTGTATTAAAAACTTGGAGAGGACTTCAAAAGATACCTTCACTCCTTCCTTACTTTGCCTCCTTCTCCTCCTCCTCCTCCTCCTCCTCCTCCTCCTCTCCTCCTCCTCCTACCCCTCCCCTCCTCCTCCACCATTTTTACCTCTCTTTTATCCTCCTCCTCCTCCTCATACTTCATTTCCTTCTTCTTCTGCATCTTGTTTTTCTTCTATTCTATCATCTCCTTTTACCTGTATCTTGAGTGTTCTTCTGTTCTTTGTTGCTAGGCGATATAATCGAATGTTAGGTTGTTGAAGTTGTGGTTATCCTACTTGAAAAAAGCACAAGTTGTTCAAGAGGCTGCAGCAACGACATCTGGCGGAGACATTCGGCAGCAGGATGCTGCTGCTTTCTACTGCTTTGCAAAAGTTCGTTTGTTGCACGCCTAAACTTATTTCTCAACTTCTTCTTTTTCTTCTTCTTCTTCTTTTAAGTCTTGAAACTTCTTCACCTTTTCTGTTCTTCCCATTCTCCATACATGCTTGTATGTTACTGCTTTTCTTTTGTCTTCTTTATATTTCCTTGTTCTTTCCCTCCTGCCCACTGATCCTACTTCACCTCTCATTTTCATTGTCTTCTCTACATGATTCTTCTCCTTCGACCTCTCTTTCATTGATCACTGATCATACTTCACATTGTTCCAAGCTCTCTTACAACTTGTCATCCAATACTGCTCCGACACAAAGAAAATAAACCATTCGATAATATTGCATTGTACAATTGAAACACAATCTTAATAATGATATAATATACATGTATATATACACTGTGATACATGTATCTCCTTCTTCTTCTTCTTCTTCTTCTTCTTCTTCTTCTTCTTCTTCTTCTTCTTCTTCTTGTTCTTCTTCTTTTTCTTGTTCTTCTCCTATTTCTTGTTCTTGTTGTTCTTCTTCTTGTTCTTCTTCTTCTTCTTCTTCTTCTTCTTCTCTTCTTTCTTGGTCTTCTTGTTCTTCTTTTTCTTGTTCTCCTTCTTCTTGTTCTTCTTTTTCTTGTTCTTCTTGTTCTTCTTCTTCTTCTTCTTCTTTTTCTTCACATTTTCGTTTGAAACGATAATACTGTACATCAATTCTACGTAGTATGAGATGAATAATTATTGTATGTTCATTTCTAATAGTTATTATAGCGTCAAAAAAGTTATGCGGTTTCGTCTGCTCCTTGTGCGCTCCAACAGCTGATGTTGTCAATAATTAGAATTGTCATTTGGAAAGGACTAGGTGATGTTTTTGAAGCAAAAGAGACATTAGATGCTGTACATCAGCTGTTAGTAGGTTACATACAAGGTTAGTAAATCCTCCTTGATCTACTAGCCTCTGGTTACATAATGAACAAGAGACAGATAAAACCGGATGATCTTTTGTCATCAGCCATAAGAAGTTGAAACTTGAAAAAACTCTTTTCACAATTTTTCAAAAGGATAAACTCGACAAGGTTTGGAAAAGCGAGTTTTCCACTCTCGTAACCGTTGGAAATCCAACTGGAAAACGCATGCAGTCAGTGAAAAATAGCGTTTTCATTATTGCAAGGTCCTTGATTGGATTGGTACAGTCTGTCCAAGCAGAGAAGACTCTCTGGCAAGATGAGAGAATTGCTCCAGCTCGGTCAAAATTGGTTCAAAGATCATCAATTCAATCTCAAATTGTAGGAAACATACTGATCTTCAATTTGAGACCATATCAATAATTTTTGATCCAATAGTGGCTGAGCTGGAGTCATTTTATCATCTTGCCAGAGGGCCTTCTTCGCTTGGACAACTATAAAGCTGGTGCCAAAAATCAAGTCGGTCGGAGAATTACTGTTATCGATGCTCAACTCTGTCAGGAAAGTGGGCGAGCAGTCTTCGAAAGCGAATAAGTATGCCTGGGATCGTTCTCGCTCCGATGAACTGTCGCTGACAGCTCACCGACTGTCCTAACAGAGCCGGGAACCAATAACAGTCAATCGCCGACCGCCTTTATTTTTGGCACCAGCTCTGTGAGAATTGATTCGTAGAGAATAAATGTCAATTTGTTAAAGTGGTTTCAACCTGTATTGAATTCAGTATTGATCGCCATGTGGATAACATCGCTGAAGTGTTATGATGTGTATGGCAGAGTCAGAGTTGAAACGTAGAGTGGAACAAAAATTAATTGAAAAATTCGAAATATGTTTCCTACGGATCGTTTCCATCAAAACAAACAGTTAAACAGCTTGGTCTGCTCCTTGTGCGCTCAAACAGCAGATGTTGTTAATTAGAATTTAATTGTTAATTGTCATCCAGTTTCGTCTATAGATCAAAGGTTCCCAAACTTTTTTTTTGCCGTACCCCTTTGTTCTTACTATGTACTAATGGCGTACCCCTTAATTTCTCATTGTACACCTATTATTAACTAGCTTTTTTTAGGTACATGCAATTACATAAGTATTCTCAATTTAATGCAGAATCAATATCAAATAATCAAAATAAAATGTTTAACTTGATGGAAGATTTTTTTATATGTTCATAAAAACAACAATTTTACTATTTATCTATAGTTATTGATGTTAAAACTTGTTAGATTGAAATAATAAGAAACACGAATAAATTTACCTTTTGGGCTCACTTTCTGCACTCGACTTACAACTCCTTTATGAGCTCCAGTGATTTCATTCGCCCCACCGGTGCGAATTCCAACACATTTCCCAGTTCAGCTCATTTTCTCGGATGAAACTGTCTAATTCCCCATATTTATCTCGTTTGCAGATGTGTTTGAAGGCAGGTTTTGGCAAATAACATGTCTTCTCCAACAGCATTTTCATCTTCCTATATCTAACATAACATATTAGCTGAGCCATGTTAGTTACGTCAGTTGTTTCATCAATTTGAATAGTTTTAATAATTGTTTTTCCTAGTTTCCTTAACATTAGCAGCCATGTCACTTATTCTTCTTGAAACTGTGTTGTTTGAAAGTGAAAGGAAAGTGAGTCAATCTGTTTAGCCTCTTTTTCTCACAATATGATTGACACAATGTATTTAGCTGCTGGTAATATTGATATAAACTAGCACAGCTCTGTTCGCGTACCACCTGGCAATATCTAGATGATGTTTATGAAATTGAAAGAGACAATAGATGATTCACATCAGCTGTTAGTAGGTTACATCACGTACAAGAGACAGACGAAACTGTCTAACGGTTTAGCGTCTGATAAATATGGCAAATAAAATAATTATTGTACATTATAATTACAACATTATTGTAATTTTTGTACTAGTATTACTGAGTATTATATTGAGTAATATTCAAATATTTCTATAGAACTATACGACTATGAATGTGGTGTGAGCTGCATTGAATTCATAAATTCAAATAAATTTTATCATTGATTTGTTATAGCCTAATTTTAAATTTCCAGGAGCAAATTGAAGTTTTCTTTGTTTTGAGGAGTAGAGCCTTGGGCCAAGATCTACTTTGTAGTGGAATTATTCATGTAATTTGGCGCAAAAATTGTTTCGTGCTGGTATTGCACATTGGTAGATTTATAGTCTGTCCAAGCAAAGAAGACCCTCTGGAAAGATGAGAAAATTACACCAGCTCGGTCAACATTGGTTCGAAAATTATCGATCTGGTCTAAATCGTAGGAAACATTCTGATCGTCAATTTGAGACCAAATAAATATTTTTGAACCAATATTGACCGAGCTGGAGTCATTTTCTCATCTTGCCAGAGGGTCTTCTTTGCTTGGAAAGACTATACTATTGTTGAATCTGAATTTCGATAAAATCGGGAAATAAGTAAAAACTCAACAAAATCCCAGTTTATGACATCTTTTTCACCAATTTCCCACTGTCATATTGAAGTCTGTCTAAGCAAAGAAGACCATTTGACAAGATGGGAAAATGACTCAATCACGGTTAATATTGTTTCAAAAATGATCAATTTGATCTCAAATTGTAGGAAACAACTTGATATACTATCAAGACCACATTTGTGATATTCTTGAACAAATATAGACCAAGCTGAAGTCATTATCCCATCTTACCGGAGGGTCTTCTTTGGTTGTACAGACTGTATCATTTTCAGAGCTGAAGCTGAAGAAGAACCGCAAACCCATCAAAGTTTCTCAATAAAACATCTCTTAAAAAAAGGTGATTACTCATCTTTCTTTAGAATTTGTTTGGCAAACCAATAAATTGAACACTACTTTGTGGAGTTATTGAGTTTATTGGCTGTGAGTCGAAGCATTGATTGCTCCAATAAAGTTTATTATTCCTTTCCGCTTGAAAAATAGAAAAAAAAGAACAGGAATATGAAGTAGAGAAGAGGAAGAATAAGAAGAAGGAGGTGATAAAGAAGATGGAAGAAGGAGAAGAAGAAGAAGACGAAGAAGACGGAAGAAGAATACGGAAGGAGAAGAAGTAAAAGATGAAGAAGAAAAAAAGAAGTAAAAGAAGAAGAAGAGGGAAAAATAATAGAAGAAGAAGAAGAAGAAGAAGAAAAAGAAGAAGAAGAAGAAGAAGAAGAAGAAGAAGAAGAAGAAGAAGAAGAAGAAGAAGAAGAAGAAGAAGAAGAAGAAGAAGAAGAAGAAGAAGAAGAAGAAGAAGAAGAAGAAGAAGAAGAAGAAGACGAAGGAGGAGGAGAAGAAGAAGAAGAAGAAGAAGAAGAAGAAGAAGAAGACGGAAGAAGAAGAAGGAAGTCGAACAATGCAAAATATCGATGAGGGTTCAAAATAAAAATAAAATGTAAAGAGGAATATTCACATCAAACAAACATTCAAGACTACTGGCCAAGTTGTAAATCTTCTTCTCCTACTTCATCTTCCTACATTTCTCTTCCTCCTCTTCTTCTTCTTCTTCTTCTTAGTCTTCTCCTTGCCCACTTCTTTTCATCTTTTTGATTCTTGCCAAAAAGACAGTCCGGGCCACTCAATCGTCAACAAAATATTTTATTCACAATGCAGCTTGCAGGAAATTCTATTTGTTGCTGAAAATATCATTCTTCGTGTTTTTCTCTCCCTCTTTCCCTGCTCATTCTCCTTTATCCGCCTCCTTCACTCTTCCCCATCCTTTATCATCATTCCTACTCACTCCACTCAATCGCACTCCCCCTATCCTTTTTTCTTGTTCACTGGCCTCTCCTTCTTCCGATTCGCTTTCAATATGAAAGTATTACTTTCCCTCCCCTCATATTCATTATTTCTCTCTTAACTTTCCTTCTTTTTCTTCTTTTACTCCTTCGACTTCTTCTTTTACTTCTTTTTCTTTTTCTTGTTCTTCTTCTTCTTTTTCTTCTTCTTCTATTACTTATTTTACTCCTCCGACTTCTTCTTCTTCTTTCACCTCTTCTTCTTCTTTTTCTACTTCTTCTACTCCTTCTTCTTCTTCTTTTACTCCTTTTACTTCTTCTTCTTCTTTTCCACTTCCCTCTTCTCCACCTCCTTCTTCTTCTTCTTCACCTCCTTCTTCTTCTTCTTCACCTCCTTCTTCTTCTTCATCTTTCACTTTTTCTTCTTCTTCCACTTCTTTTTCTTCTTCTTCTTCCACTTCTTTTTCTTCTTCTTCTTCTTCCACTTCTTTTTCTTCTTCTTCTTCTCCTTCTTCTTCTTCCTCCTCCTCCTCCTCCTCCTCCTCTTCTTCTTCTTCTTCCTCTTCCTTTCTCCTTGTTCTCGCCTCTCCCCCTTCTTCCGTCTTGCTTTCAATAAGAATTCGCAAACGCAACTTTGCTGAAATATGTTTCTCGTCGTCTCTATCACGGTCCATTCTTTGACTTTGAATATTTCTTGGCTTGTCTGTGGAGGTTATTGGATTTTCTTGGGGGGGAGGGGTGCTCGTTGGAGCTTACAAAGTGTAAGAACTGAGTTTCTCAAGATTTGTTAGTGATAGCAAGTGCCGGTATGAATAACAATTGAGATTTTTCACGTATAGGAATATTGTAGAAGCTACATTTCATTCAAGTTGAATGCATTCCTGATAGTGAATCAGAGAAATTAGATTGTATTTCTGATTATTACTATTAGCCTATGCTTCAATAATTATTATGGTTCAAGTGAAAGTTTTCCAAACTGGCTGATGATGGAGCCCACATTAGCTCTAAGGCTTGTGCGTGAGTAATGAGATGGATGATGAAAAAAAATATTCTTATGGCTTTTAATGGTGAGGAGACCCTTACGGGTAGTTCCACCTCGCCAATGTATACTTGGCCAGAACCGGTCACCCATCCAAGATCAGTCCACAATGTTCGTGACTCAACATCACGTTCACCAGTAGATCACCCTCACCGGGAGACCTATTGCCAGTACAGATGGATGATGATGATGATGATGATGATGACGATGATGTTGATGATGGTGATAATGATGATTTTAATGATGATGACGATAACAACGACGACGATGATGATGATGATGATGATGATGATTATTATTTATCTCTTTATTTAGCGTATGGCTTTTAATAGTGGGGAGACCCAAGGGTTGTTCCACTTCGCCAGATAACCTCATTTTCCACAAACGGAGATATGAGTTATAGTTATTTTAAAAAGTTTATTTGAAAGCATAATTTTTGATTCCAAAACATTGTTGACCACTAAAACTGAAGAACTTCACAAAATCACTACGCCATAGCCTAAAAAATTGATGATGATTTTGATGATAATGATCAGGATTTTAGTCTCCTCCGAAAGACCGTATCAATGGGATTGTGCTGTAGTAAAAATGAAGAAATCTTCGATATGATGTTGATATAAAGTAATATTGATTAAATACTTAATAATTTAATATTTAAATTATAATACTTAAATAATATTTAATAATTTATTTATTAATTATTTATTATTATTAATACTCTTGGAAGTCTCATAGCCTACCGAGAATTACATAGATTACATATCAATTGATTACAATCATTCACAAATATTTATCGATTCAGATTCAATAAAAACCTTTGAATAGAATGAACTGACGGCTCGTGCCCACGAACCAGGTGAAGTACTAGTATCTTTTAGCCTACTGTATAGCACTTCACCTGCTCCGTGGGCACGAGCCGCCAGTGACACATAGAGAGTCGAATACTAGGTTGATTTCGAATGTATATCCTTCTTCTTCCACTCAGTCTCTACACTCTATTAGTCAATTACAAACGTTTAGTGTGAATCAGGCAAATCCATCATTTCTATTGTCTATATCCTGGTTATAGCTCAGCTCAACTTCCCTCTCTTAAAATTCCATCTATCTTTTTTCTCTTCCACCTTTTCATATACATATCTCTATTTCTCTCTTCAATACATAATTAATGGTTAGCGATTCGCGTGATCCGACTTTTAGAGCTTATTAATCGCTGCTGGAAAGTAATGAGCTGTAAGAGCCCCCCTCCCCTCTATTCAAGCACCCCTTACTCTCAATCCGAGCCTCCCAGTCCCCTTGTTCTACATTCTAGGTACTCCTCAGCCCTTATTTCCAAATTCCTAGTAGTCTTCCTCCCCTCCGGACCTATTAATAACCATACTTAAACCTTATTTTCCTAGGAATATGGTCCCTCTTACCCCTAGGTCCTATACCTATCAACCCCTAAGCCATTAGGCGTATTTTTACCCCTCAAAACAGGAGTCTGTCCAAGGAAAGAAGACATTCTGGCAAGATGGGAAAATGATTCCAACTAGGTCAATATTGGTTCAAACATTGAAAGTTGTGTAGAACATTCTGCTATACAATTTGCAATAAAATTTATAACTTTTGAACGAATAATGACCGAGTTGGAGTAATTTTCCCATCTTGCCAGAATGTCTTCTCTGCTTGGACGGACTATATCATTCTTCAAGTTCATTAATTTTGTGGAGTGTTTTAGAGCTGCATTTTGCAAAAACCCCGCAAAAGGATCAAGAGCACTCAATCGCCGACATTTTAAATCACGATGAAGAATGGTTGTCGATCATGCGATAGTCGGGAAATTGTGGAAAATGTTTTTAGGGGAGGGTTTCCACGATTGATTCTGCAATTTGTTAGATTGACAGCGGTGGCTTACCGATTTTCCGGGGGTTGTTAAAGAAATTCAGGCTTGAAAAACGTTGATTTTCGTGATAAATTGGAATTGAGTTCCGTTGATACGTACTTTGTTGAATTCTTACAACTTTGTATGGTTATGGTGATATACTAGGTTTGGTGATATTGATATTGATCAATGAACATTGAAATGCATTTCTTATCATAAAAACGCAAATCTGGATTAGTGTAAAAAAAACATTTAAGTTTTAATGGTGTTGAGACCCTTGCTGAGAGGTTCCTTGTCATCAATGGTATTAGTATTAGTATTATTAGGGCCGGTTGCACGTACGTTCTGATAGTTTAATCAGCGTTATATCACCGTGTCAAAGTGGAAAAACGCTCAAATGAATAAAGTATTGGAATGTGATAGTAGTAGGAAAATATTCAAATGTACCCATTCAAAATAGGTATTAGAATCAATAATCATCTCATTATTGTAGAAATTACTTATTTATTTAAACAAAAACATGATCTGGAAATTCCATGCTGATACAACTTAATTGTTGGTTGTCAGGTTGGTAGTATCACAAAAATCGAAAACCTTCAAGCTGCTATTGTTTTCAGATATTGAAAATTTAATCATCAGCTGATCATGACTGAGTTCATGTAAATAATTGTTAATACACATTATTAAAGTTTGTGGAAGATACAATAATTTGAGATTTTTTATTCTCTTTCGAATTCTGATTCTAATCAATGTTTGAAATTGAAATTCTTGATAAATGTGTTCTGTTTTGTTCATATTTTACTAATCTCCCATCATGGAGTTGGCTGTTTGTGAAGTCATTTTGTTACGTTTGTTTGAACCGCTAATCGGGGAGGGGCTTGTCTGAGCCAATGGCAGACGTTCACTGTGATTGGTTCGAGCAACCACCAATAGCGGTGCTTGATCGTTGGTAGTAGCCTGCATTGACTTGATAAAAGTAATATTTTTCAAGTCACTGTAGTTGGTATGAATACTGCTGTTCTAAATTGAAAATTCAGTTTTCCAGAGATTGATAATGGTATAGCATTAGACCGGAGCGTATCTTGATACTCAATAAATCTGTGTTAGATTTGCCTCGTTTTACCGAGCCTGTATCAACTACTCCGTATCACTTTCTTGACTCTGTATCACTCTTCTTGACTCTGTATCACTTTCTTGACTCTGTATCACTTCTTTCACTTTTTAACTCTGTATCACTTTCTTGACTCTGTATCACTTTCTTAACTCTGTATCACTCTGTATCACTTTCTTGACTCTGTATCACTTTCTCAACTCTGTATCACTCTCTTAACTCCGTATCACTTTCTTGACTCTGTATTACTTTCTTAACTCTGTATCACTTTTTTGACTCTGTATCACTTTCTTGACTCTGTATCACTGTTTCGTATCACGAGCATACTTTGTGAAATTCCATTAGAAATTTTAGTTTCATAAAATTTCAGAAATGTAAAAAGGGCTGATAGAGATTTTGATAGATATTGTAAAGCAGCTTCGAGGAGGAAAGTTTATAACAGACTTCAAAAAACGTACAATTTGCTCTTGCTCTGAGTAGCATTGAATTAATAATGAAAAATCACTGGCGGCTCGTACTTACCAAACAGGTGAAGTGCCTGTATCTTTTACTGTACAGCACTTCACCTGTTTCGTGGACACGAGCCGCCAGTGTGAAAAGTTCAGTAACCAAGTAATGATCATTCTCAGAAGAGACTCTCATTTTTAGAGAACTTCCTGTATTGTTTCCCGCTCAATACTCAAAACAGCTTTCTTCTGAAATCTCAAGTAGTTTCATCACTTGCGCAAGCCGAAAAGGCACGCCGTCACAATACAAATCGCGTTGTGACAAGTGTCTTCTAAGTTTGCGCTTACTAGCGTCCTGAACAGAGGACGACATATTGAAAATTTAATTTCAATTCGAATTGAATGTAGAGGGAAAATTGAGTACCTGAGGAAGTGGGGGAAGGGGTATAATGGAAGGAGGAGAAGAAGGAAAAGAAGAAGAAGAAGAAGGAGAAGAAGAAGAAGAAGAAGTAGTAGAGGTAGTAGTAGTAGTAGAAGAAGTAGTAGTAGTAGCAGAAGAAGAAGAAGAAGAAGAAGAAGAAGAAGAAGAAGAAGAAGAAGAAGAAGAAGAAGAAGAAGAAGAAGAAGAAGAAGAAGAAGAAGAAGAAGAAGAAGAAGAAGAAGAAGAAGAAGAAGAAGAAGAAGAAGAAGAAGAAGAAGAAGGAAGAAGAAAAGAAGAAGAAAGGAAGAAGAAGAAGAAGAAGAAAAAGAAGAAGAAGAAGAAAAGAAGAAGAAGAAGAAGAAGAAGAAGAAGAAGAAGAAGAAAAGAAGAAGAAGAAGAAAGAAGAAGAAGAAGAAGAGAAGAAAAGAAGAAGAAGAAGAAGAAGAAGAAGAAGAAGAAGAAGAAGAAGAAGAAGAAGAAGAAGAAAGAAGAAGAAGAAGAAGAAGAAAATGAGGAAAAGAAGAAGAAGGAAACGAAGAAGAAAATGAAGTAGGATCAGGAAGGAGGAAGAACATGAAAAATATCGAAAACGAAATTAACAAAAAGCTGAGGGAGAACAAGAAGGAGAAATGTGAAGGAGAAGAAGACGAGGAAGAGGAGAAGAGAAGAAGGAAGAAGGAGGAGAAGAGGAAGAAGAGATAATAGAAGAAGAAGTAGAGAGGAGGAGAAAGAAAGAAGAGGAAAATGAAAAGAAAAGTTCCTGTTTTGTTCAAGTACCTGTTTTGGCAGTCACCAAATGCATAATTTAGAAGTCAAGGGAATCGAGTTATAGAAATAATGGCTGCAAGGGATGGATGCTGCTCTAGTCTCTCAAAGCAAATAAGACATTCCGGCACAATGGGAAAATGACTTCAGCTCGGTCAATATTGGTTCAAAACTTATCAATTTAGTCTTTAATTCTAGATCGGTATGTTTCCTACAATTTGACATCAAATTCATAATTTTTGAATGAATAGCGACCGAGTTGAAGTTATTTTTGTATTTTGTAAGAATATCTTCATTGCTTGGACAGACTATGGTCTGCTGGGAGTTTAGCTCTTTTTGGAAACATTTCCAGCTTTTCTATTGGGTATAGAGAAAGATAAGTTGAACAAGAAGAAGAGGAAGAATAAGGAAGGGGGAAAAAAGATAGAGAAGCAGGAATGAAAGGGAAGGAAGATGAGAGAAGAAGATAGAGAAAAGGGGATTGCAATGAGAATGTAGAAGAGAAATATTTAAAGAATTCGGACAAAGAAGTTGTAATAGGGATAGAAGGCAAGAAGATACGGAAACGAATGTTGAGTAAGGCTTATTCTAGACGAGCGTCGAAAACGCGGCGTTTCCGTCGCATCGAGAACGCGCGCTAGACCGAAACCATTGTGTTTCGCGCGCGTTAATCTCGCTCGTGTAGACAAGCGCATATAACACATTGGTTTCCGTCGAGCGCGCGTTCCCGACGCTACGAAAACACCGCGTTTTCGACGCTCGTCTAGAAGAAGAAGCAGAAGAAGAAGAAGAAAAAGAAGAAGAAGGAGGAGAAGAAGAAGAAGAAAAAGAAGAAGAAGAAGAAGAAGAAGAAGGAAAGGCAGAAGAGAAAAATTAGAAAGGGGTTGAAGCTACGAGGTAGCAGTTTTCACTTTTTCACATTTGGAGGTGTTTATGTAAAGAGGGAAAAAGTGTTTCTTCCTATTACGTTTTTCTCCTCTTCCGCCTCCTTCTCCTCCTCCTCCTCCTCCTCCTGCTCCTCCTTCTCCTCCTCATCCTCCTCCTTTTCCCACTCCTCCTTCTTTTCCCAACCCTCTTTCTTCTGCATCACATCACACGTTATCTCATTTTTCAACATCATGTCTACCCACATATACATAGTCTGACAAGCAAAGAAGACATTCTGGCAAGATGGGAAAATCACTCCTGCTCAATCAATATTGGTTTAAAAATTATAGATTTGGTCTCAAATTGTGAAGCAGAATGTTTCCTACAATTTGAAAAATTGAATTGATAATTTTTGAATCAATATTGACCGAGCTGGAGTCATTTTCCCATCTTGCCAGTAGGTCTTCTTTGCTTGGCAAGACTACAGCAAACACCCCGAGGCGTAGTCAGGACTCTATTTTTATTATTCTGTATTTTGCACCAGGCCACACCACATAATATACTATATACACACTGGCGGCTCGTACCCACAAAACAGGTGAAGTGCCGGTATCTTTTACTGTACAGCACTTCACCTGTTTCGTGGGCATGAGCCGCCAGTGTATATATACACACATGATTAACCCATTAGTGTGCAAGATTTATAACAGGGTATCACCGCTTACAGGAGAGTAAGCTCATTTTTTCACTTCTTTTTTCTTCTTGATCTTCTTCTTCTTCTTCTTCTTCTTCTTCTTCTTCTTTTTCTTCTTCATCTACTTTTTTTCTTCATCTTCTTCTTCTTCTACTTCGTCTTCTCCTTCTCCTTCTAATTCTTCTTATATTATTACTGTATATTATTTCAGAGTACTTCAGGCTTCAACCCAAAATTCTCCGTAGAATATTACTATGGAAAATTCTCATTAGGTGACGTAATGACCTTGATAATCTTGGCCTTGACTTTGACAACGCATACTCAAATTGGTATATAGTCATGAACTGAGATGTCTCATAAGTTCCCATTCCAATTCCACCTAATCATAAAGTGATAAAAATTCACGATCTCCCACCTTATCACACCGTGTTCCATCTATTCCTATCACCAGGATTTCTTATCATCAAATTCTTATCACCTTATAGTGAATCCCTATCACAGGAAAAGGGACGTCATTCCCTTGGCTCATTAGCAGGCTGTCAGAGCCCTTCTATTCCTCAGTGAGCTGAACTTTGGGAATTTTGAAGGCGTCAAGAATTTAATTCGTGAAGAATTCGTTGTTCGATTGAACTTTTCAGGAGGATGAACCTGCACCTTCGCTGAGAGGGGTGGAGAGGGGAAGGAGAATGACTAAAGGAGGAGAAGAAGAAGGTATCAAGAAAGAGAAGAGGTGGAGGAGAAGAAAATATGAACAAGAAAGAAAGGCAAAGGAGAAGAGAATGTCAAGAAGAAGGAGTTGGAAAGGAGATTAGATTTCTTTATTCATTTAGATAGCAACAAAATATTTATGCTTAGTTTCTAGATTACCTGAGCTATTATCAAATCTAATTATTCTCTTATTTTTACAAGTTACACACTAATTTCGATATTTTACACTACAATTTTTACAGGATATTCTATAATCTATTCAATGAGAGAGGTTACATATGAATGCAAAAATCCTAGAACAATTATCCAAACAATATGCTATTTGCTTGCAATCTTACTGGCTGTGCATGAAAAAAAAACAAATTAAAAGGCGAAGTTTGGACATAAAAATGTCCATTCTTGGGAAAGGATAAGTACATCCTTTCCATTAACACTTGGCCTCTTAGAAGGCCTAGAGAAGGAGGTATAAAGAACAAGAAGAGAAA
Organism: Sogatella furcifera; assembly: GCA_017141385.1. NCBI lineage: Eukaryota > Metazoa > Arthropoda > Insecta > Hemiptera > Delphacidae > Sogatella > Sogatella furcifera. The sequence goes on from CM029556.1 coordinate 27,523,243, forward strand.
ACGGAGATGAAAAAGGAAGACTGATGGAGATGGTTGAAAACTGTGATTATACAATTTTTTCGTGGGATGTTATACTAAATCTTGAACTTGTAAGATGGAGACTAAATTTGGGAGGTGGACAGAAAGTGTGAAAAGAGAGGTTGAAGATTAGATTATCAGGTTTATCTATGTATCACTTGCTGAGTAGAAGTGAAAATCTACTGGTGGAAATAGTTTACAAAAAGGTGTGGCAACCGAAACCGGTATCTCGATTTTCTATAGGCTGAGTTCTATCGCTTTTCCTATCATGAAATTCTTTAATCTTCCCACAATCCTTTCACAAACATTACATACGCTACTTCTGTAGAGAAATTATTATTATTTTATTATTTATAATTGTATTTTTCACAATAAAATTCTCCAATCTTCCTATAATCACTCTATAAACTAGCATACTCCTGTTGAGAAATGTGATCTAAAGTATGATTGTGAATATCACAAGCATAAAGTGTGATTATCTCATGACAAAATTTTTTTGAAATCCACTTTGGCCTGAACGCTTCCCGAAACAATAGCTGCTGAGTTCCATATAAACCGAATTCTTCCGCTATCACAATGTTGGAAGCGAACTCAATCCTATGCAATATAACGTATTTTGCTTTCATAACGCGTTTTTGATCGTATATAACAAGTTTTATATGTATATGAGGTGTTTTATAACATCTTTCCTTGCTCAACTGCGCTCAGAGATCTCCAGATACACTGCGTAACATCTTGCATACTCTATATGTTACGTATATTATACTATCATAACATTCATTACTGAAACCTTCATTTATTCCATACTCTATGTTTATTAATATACTATTATAGTTATGAATATACTATTATAACATCCATTACTAGAACAACCAATTAATCCGACTATGTTGCAGGGGCGCATGCTACTCCTATAGGATGCGATAAAACTAGGAGTTGTATAACAGAGCTATGCACATTGGTCAGCTGATTTTTTATTTGCATTGCTCCATACAACCACGTGTTTCTATTGCATCTTGCGCACGACATGTGTCCGCAATTTGTAGTAATGGAGGCCTCTAACTTACCATCTTCTATCCAACTACAGTTTTCTATACAATGTTCTAAAAAACCTTTCCACGAAGTGACATTTTCTATATATGTATACACTAGATTGTATGATATAGATTGTATACACCCTATAGTTTGTTTATTGTATAGTCTGCTATGTCCAAGCAAAGAAGACATTCTGGCAAGATAGGAAAATGACTCCAGCTCGTTCAATATTGGTTCAAAAGTTCAAATATTGTCACAAATTGTAGAAACGAAAGTCTCCCACAAGTTGAGGCCAAATTTGTAACTTTTAATTTTATAACAAGTCATTTTCCCATCTTGTTAGAATGTCTTCTTTGCTTGGACAGACTTTATCTATTCTCCAATCTATCTACTCAATAATTCTATCTATTCCATCTATCTTTTCTACTCTCCAATTCATAGCAAACGTGAAAAAACGTTCTGCTATCTTATTACTGTCATTTTTCAATTCTCTGATTGTTCATAATCATCACTAGCGGCTAGTGCCCACGATACAGGTGAAGTGCTGTACAGTGAAAGATACGGGCACTTAATCTGTTTCGTGGGTACGAGCTGCCAGTGACAATCATGTAGCCTTACAAAGTAATTGACTGGAAATTTGACATGGAATTTGACTGGAAATACATTATACATTAAAGCAGAAGTTTGATTACATCACACAATTTCAATAGAAAGAGAAAAAACACAGTTAACTGGAAAAGTAGATCAATAGGCTAGTTATAGTACTCTTTATACATCGTATGATGCAATACACATCTGCAGAAAAAATTATGAATCAGAATAATAATACTACTTGCTCTGAGCATGGTGATTATCGCATGCAAGTAGGAGAAAGTAGTCTCCTTTTGACCTCTCTAGCAAGATGGAAGATTGACTCAAGCTCGGTTGATTTTGGTTCGAAAATTGTCAATTTTATCGCAAATTGTATGAAACAATTCGATCCATCCTCAAGACCATATTTTTAATTCTTTACCGATTATTGACCAAGCTGGAGTCATTTTCTGATCTTACCAGAGATCAGTCTTCTTTGCTTGGACAGGCTATAATTTGTGAAACTCTTATTTATCTATTTATTTATTTATCAACTCTTGTATCACTAATGCTTCTCAGGAATCCGCCGTGTGAAGAAACATTCAGAAACTCCCAACAAGTTTTAAATCAATACAGGGGGAACTCTACTATGGTACCGTTCCATAGATTTCCAAGAATTTTCACCAGCTTTCATTCCCGTGAAACATCGCGCAAGTTGACAAGACACCCATCACCATACACTTAACATGGTAACGGCGTATCTTCACAGCTTGACGAACAACATCTATTCCATTATCATCAGTGTATTAGCTCAGACAGACGTTGTACTGTTTTTAGTGCGCTACAATTTCATCAAATCTCTTGTACTCTGTCTAGCACTTTGCGTGCTCCCCTTTCATCAGTGTTTATCTTCTCTCACTGTCTTCATCATTTTTTTTCTGTGCTATGCAGTCATCATATATTTATCATTTTTCACTCGTCTACGGACCTCTTACCCCTCTCTTTCCTGCTTATCAGACATCACATTTTCATCTTCTTTTATTCTTTCACTCTTTGAGTAGATGTGAAGTTGATATTGTGGTAGTTATCCATAATAAATGAAGAGACAAGATGTTGTCAAACCACTGATAAAATGAATGGATCGGCATCTCGATTTTATAATAAATCAGTGGTTTGACAACATCTTGTCTCTTCATTTATTCTTTCATTCTGTTTAACGTTAATAATCATTATTACCTCTCTCTTCTGTATATTGATAATCATAAATATATATTTATCTTCTTTCACACGTTTATGATCCTTATTTCCCCTCTTTTCCTTTGCATATCAAAGAAAATATTTTAATTTTCTCTCACCTCGTTTCACGTTTACAATTATTATTACCTCTCTTTTTTCTTTGTACTCAAAATAATCATATTTTCATCTTCTTGTAATGTCTTAGTCATTATTGCTCTTTTTTCAGTTTTTTATTGCTTTTTATCAGTTAATCTCTCGATCTTCTCTCTTTCTCTTTCTAATTAATAATTACTATCTTATTCTTTTTTTGTCATTATTATCTCTCATTCCTGTATATTATTAGGAATTATATTTCCATCTTCTTTCACTCTCTCATGTTTACAGTCATTATTTCTCTTCCTTTTCCGCGTATTATACAGCATCTTTTATCCTTAATTTTCTGTCTTCCACATTAATAATCACTATCTCCTTCTCTTTTCTACTCTCATCTTACTGTAGGTCGATAGGTCGCGCAGTATCGAACCAAATTCCAAAAATTGCGTCCGAAATCCATCAACAATTCACAGAATTGCAATATGGCTCCCCCTTCTGAAATTAGGGAACGATGAGAACACAAACCGGAACCTAACAGATATTCTGAGAAACTAGGAGCTGAAATTTAACTCAATATGAACTCGACATTTGATAGGATTTATCAATATTATCAAAGCCTGTTATATGGACTGTTTGTGGAAATAGAGATGCATAATTCCTCACATTAGTTCTGGTTCTGAGAGGACTTGAAGCGAAGCTACCAAAATTATTACCAAAAAATATTTCATTACTCTTTTTCAGTGTACATTTATATTGAGTTCTCCTACTTCATTATCAAACTTGTCCAATTGATTCATAGTAAATGCTCTAGATAGCACTGGCAGCTCATGCCCTTGAACAAGGTCTATAGAAGAAGGTCAGGACACGACCCCATAATGCACTGCGGCAGCTTGGGTCTTAAAACCGAGAATTAGTAATATCACAGCTGTAGTGACTTTGAATGAAGGGTAATTTTGGCTCAAAATTTTGAAGTTTTGAATCTACCGCCCACTTTTAAGACTCAATATGGCACCCGTGTCCTGACTCTTCTATAGACCTTGCCCTTGGAACAGGTGAAGTGCTGTACAGTAAAAGATACGGGCACTTCACCTGTTCCGTGGGTACGAGCCGCCAGTGCTGAATGGTATTAATAATGGTAATTAAACCTGATTGAAACGGTTGAAAATATGAAGACGGGAACAAGAAAAATCATGAATTAGTAATGGAAGTCGTGAAATACAATAGGA